>JAPMNS010791594.1:0-11367 GCA_029874215.1 Squalius alburnoides
TTTCTACAATTTCGTACGCTATTTCATCACTAAATTCACTTCTGAGAACATTTGATGCGAGAAATCCACTGTGTAGATTTCAAATATTGGCATTTTTACGAAAATGTATAATGATGCATACATTTAAGTCACTGTTGTCGCCACCTGCTGGTGTAATGATGTAATTGATAGTCGTTAATATGCGTCAAGTTGCGTGCAAAAGATCGCTACTGTAGACATCAGTGTTTATATCCGAACTGGAAACTTTTATACCAGAACTTCTGTGATACTCTGAATTATTGTAACACAAATATTGGTATTGGTCTCATCTTTCTAATATGAATTAGCCTGTTCAAATACATCATTAGGCATTAGAAATGTAATTCATTGTGATTGTTTGGGAGCATTTTATTTATTGTTCTGAAGAGTGACGCCTCTGACTGAGTTCTGCTAACAAACGCAGTCCTCAGTACGACAGCTTTAGTGAGTGATTGAGTGGGTCCTGCTGCATGAGCTTTGTCTTTCTGTGCATCTGTGCCCTAGTTAGTTTGAATCTCCTAACGAAAGCCTTTCCTCTCCCTCATGGTTTCAAAGATGAACGTTCGCAAACATTTTGGTTGAAAGTTCTGTTTTTATAACACCAAAGGCCTGCACCCTCACCACACAAATGCCATTGCTTAACTTTTCTTATATGTCCTCGTGGAGTGAGTAAGCATGGCACAGCTGGCTTAACCAGAAGGAACATTGGCACTCTTTTGCCACAAACAACAACTGTTCCCAGACCCATAGATAAAGGAGTATGTAAACCCAGGCTTGAGGACAGTGGGATTTCAAAATGTTGGATGGCATGTACTTCTTTGGTAACTCTTTATTTTAAGTTGACGTATACACCACATTTACTACACAGGATACAGCAGTAGGGTAACGGCACAAAAAAAAACCTCTTTTGTAATGTTTTTGCAGGCATGTGTGTTCAAATTAACATTTTAAATAGAGTACAACATTTCTTACGGTACTACTGTATTGATAGCCTGGAAATCCAGACCCTAATCTGAAAGATTAATGGTCTGGCATCGACTAATGAAAATCAGCCAGCTCGAGGGGAGGCACCAAGCATGCATTTGAAAATCTCACTGCAGGCAATTGGATAACACTGACCAATCACATCAATATGGTCCCATACGCTTAGCTACCAGCGGAGATAACTGGTAGATTAGACTCTTGCCATATCCGGTCGGCAAAACAGCAAAGGAATGATTCGAGCAGCGTCTTCTGTTCCTTTTTTAGATAAAAAGCCAAGTCTAACTCGTTCATTGTAGTGGCCAAAGTCGTTTCAAACAACTGGTGTTCATCCGTAGCCATCTTGCAATGTTTACTAATGACTTCGACCTCACAGCGCTGTCATCTTCTGTTTAGCTCGCCTCTGGCCCGCCTATATCAGATAACCCCATTTGTGTGCATAATTGATATATTTGTTTTATTTTTATTAATAATAATAATGGTTATCAAAAAAGCAT
This sequence comes from Squalius alburnoides, assembly GCA_029874215.1. Lineage (NCBI taxonomy): Eukaryota > Metazoa > Chordata > Actinopteri > Cypriniformes > Leuciscidae > Squalius > Squalius alburnoides. The sequence continues at coordinate 1,497 of JAPMNS010791594.1, forward strand.
TGCTTACACACACCTATTTTACTCTTTTGCTTACTGTCATTTCTTGTAGTTTACACTCCATTTTTGCAGTTTTTGTAACACCCCTTTTTTTCTCACTCAGTCTTGCTCTCTTTTTTCTCATAGTCCAAGTAAAGATTGAGTTTTTGGAGGCAGCTGCGGCACTGCCACACTCAGACTCTCTCTTGTGCATGTCAATTCCCTAGGCTGGAGAGCTTGTACAATCCCCCACTGTGCTGCCCTGTAAATCATGGCTTTCTTTCCACTTCCTCCCCCTGCCATGTAGCGCGACCCTCCCTGCTCTCGCATGCCTGTCTTGGGCTTATGTGCCCAGAGTCGGTGGAATCAGAAAAATGCAGCAGGCATTCAGAGCGTTCACCTCAGTCCCTGATACTCCCTCACTATGCCTGCTGGTCACAGAAATACCCAATCACCAGGCCAGACTCCAGAATCTGCTGACGTTTACATGTTTCTGTGCTGATTTGGGGAATATGACCTCTATTATTGCTCTTGATAAGATCCAGTATTTCCTGTTAAGATTTGCCAAGTTTGATCAAATATCGTGACCCCTTAATCATTATGAAATTACTGAGGCTGTTGTTGTTGTTTTTTTTTTTTGGGGGGATTATCAAACCTCTCAGTGAAAGTAACTGTTCTCTTTCCTCTTTTTCAGACGGAACCTGACGAAATTGTCGCTGATTTTCAGTCACATGCTCGCGGAGCTCAAAGCCATCTTTCCCAACGGCCTGTTTCAAGGGGATAACTTCAGAATCACCAAAGCGGATGCCGCAGAGTTCTGGAGAAAATCCTTCGGGGACAAGTGAGAAGCTTAATGTGCTCTTTGTTCTCGTAACATATTAACACGCCATGCTCCATGAAAAAAACAAAGGAAGATGGACTTTGAACATTTTTAAGGAAAGCAAAACAGTCTGATTCTGGTAACATAACCTAAATTTCTTTGAATTTTAGGACCATTGTGCCTTGGAAAGTGTTCCGGCAGGCCCTGCATGAGTTTCACCCCATCAGCTCGGGCCTGGAGGCCATGGCACTTAAATCTACCATTGACCTCACCTGCAACGACTACATCTCCGTCTTTGAGTTTGACATCTTCACCAGGCTTTTCCAGGTGCGCCTTTCAATCACTTCATCACTTCCTCCAAGCACAAACTAGCTCCATTGTCCTTGAGCTCTGTGTAGAGGAAGGTCTGACAATGACTATTGTTGTGGCCGTGTGCTGTGGGTATGGAGGCGCTGTTTGAGTGTGTGTGTCATGAAGCTTCAGTTCTCATGGCTGTAAGCCAGCCTGAATGGAGGCCTCTTATCGCCTTTTGTAGCTCAAACAGGCTTGTCTGCACTCATCCGAGCACACAGTTTCCTGAGAGTAGGGGCGAAAGACAATTTGAAATTGCTTCAGCTTTAGAAGAGAGATCTGTTTGACCTATTTTAATGACAACTTCTGCTAACCTCTGTGGGGGTTTTTGCTCTAATTATATACCCAATGAGAACAATAATGCAGAACAGAGATGTTTGAGGTTTTTCTGTTCTTTTACTTGATTTGATACTTTTTATACTGGCACCACATAATTAGTGGTGCTTGCTTGGGCAAAATCACAATTACTATTTCTCATACTTGGGGTTGGGGTTTGTTCAAATATTTAACTATATGGGTTGACAGATGATATGCAAGATTGACATCTATGTATAAACTACCATTCAAAAGTCTGGGGTCTGTAAGATTTTTAAAATTTTCTATTTTGCATTTGTTTGATGAGTGAAATACAGTAAAAACAGCAATATTGCTGTTTTCTATTTAAATATGTATCTAAAATGTGATTTATGTCATCGATGGAAAAGCTGAATTTTCAGCAGCCATTAGTCTTCAGTGTCACATGATTCTTTAGAAATCATTCTAATATGCTGAAAAAAAAAAAGTCTTATCAATGTTAAAAACAGGGTTTTTTCAGCATTCTAATAACAGCCTTTATTTGAAATCTTTTATAACATAAAATTGATCAAAAGTGAAATTTGTAAATTAATGCATCCTTGCTAAATAAAAGATTTTAAAAAAATCTTACTGACCCCAAACTATGAATGTTAGTGTAACGAAACAAATACATTGCAATGCCCTGGCACCATCCGTAGCATCCTGATGCAAATTTTGCCTTTGTCTTCACATTGTCTTCAGAAAATGTAAAAATCTAGTCATGTTGATTTTTTCCATGGAACAGCGGACTATTGTGATTTATAATAGGAATCTATAATATAGCAGCTGTTGAATGCATCATCTGACGGCTGCTTGGCAGCACAGTGCTGTCTGTGTAATGAGCTCATTATTCAGAGTGCTCCGGCACAGACATCACAGCGGTCCAGGGGTTTCTCATCCTCTCTCTCCTCAACAGGCCATAATCACATCTATCCTTTAATTAGCCTCCCTTACTTCACTTCAGAGCTAATTTGAGGAAAAAGGGGAGTCAAGAGCATTTTTATGGCTGATGAAGCCATAATCGAATATGGCCTTTTTGAAACATTCAATAACCGAGCTAACATTGACAGCACATCATAATTCAGGTCGGTATGTTGGTCTGTTAGAGAGCTTAAAACGGCTGTGGCATGGCTGGTCCTGTGCCCGTTTCGGTTGCAGCGTACAGCGCTTGTGCTGCACCGTACCTCTGCTTCATTCAACCAGCCCAGCAACCAGAAATAGACTCGCTGTTTACAGAGAGCCCGCAAAGCTCTTTGATGAAGCTCCACGTTGCAAGGTCACGCTTCTCATCAGCATCTGAATGAACCCACCCTGCTGGACAGCCAATCACAGGCTTTTTTATTCCTTCAATTCAACAGCCTTTTGACTCGGAGGCCCTGTTTACACCTGTTATTAAGATGCGTTTTGGATCACAAGTGGATGATGCTAAATACAGGTTTTAAATGGGCTCTAAGACGCTTTGAGCTTGTCCACTTTCGACTACTTTCAGAGGATGCATTCAACCGGCCGAACAGCCGCAAAAGACTGCCTACTCTCCGTCCGCCTACTGACCTAACGCGTAAACATTATGGGAAGCACGCTAGCCAGACGAGATTTTAACTATGTCAGCTAGAGACCCAAGTTTGGTTTGAAAACGAAAAACTTACCAAGCACTAGCGGCTGTCAGAACAGAAACGAAAGCTGATGCTCTTCGTATTTTTTTCCGTCGTCTGCGGGATTCATATGTAAATTGCGTGAGCTTAATTTGTCCATTATATCAAAAGATCTGAAAAAACACATATATTTACTGGCTCATAGACTCTCCCCTCTTAGAAATCAGGATGGAAGTGGTTGAAAGTGGACAGAAGACGCAATTTGAAACACCCGATGTAAACGGTATTCGTCTACCTTTTCTACTTGTGATCTGATCGACCGAAACCCATCTTAATACCAGGTGTAAACAGGGCCTGAGTGGACCTTTGTGAGACGGATACCTCAGTATGAAAACCGGTTTTGTATAATGTGTTTGCTCAGCGTACACAAGCATGATTTGGCATCTCGGGTTATGGTAGTAATTACTGAAGATCTTTAATAATGATAATATGTAATCTGAGAGGGGAAAAGTTGTCAGTCCCTATGTTGATTGGTTGATCCATTTTTGCTTTGCAACTACTTGTTTGACATAAGCATCTGGGGGGTTTTCAGGTGATGCACAAAGCGTTGTGAAAATGTGTGAATGAATGCCGCCTGCTCTGAGACCACTTTTGCACAGAGAGCGTGATGATACGTAAGCTACTACATAACATGTTCTCAACAAACCAACATGGTGGATCATGGTCTTTTAGTCTTACTGTTCATTTTTAGCTTTAGCATATTACAGCATATTTTAAATCCATCGTAGTTATTATGATATTTGTAGATCATTTTATTCCAAACAGTCAGTAAAAATAAAATGGCTGCAGCTCAACCGAAACCAAAATGGGGTATCCGTCGACTGAATGCATACTGCATCACACACTTCAAGTGTAGACGACAGTCCGTCTGTGTCCCAAACTTTCAATTAGAGCTCTGTGAAAATTACTTTCAAAGAGAAAATAAGGTTTTTTTATAGATCGGAAAGTGAGTTTTTGCTTGATATCTTTAGACATAGAAATTTGCATACGCAAGCTGTCGATCGGTTTCAGCGCACTCTATTAAAAAAAAAAAAGAGCATGTCTATATTCTATGAAGTGTTTGTCAGTCAGAGGAAGTACAGTTTTGATGCCATTGAACGTAAGTCCTTTAAAATTGTCTTTTGAGAAATAATACTGTCTCCCTGAACTAAAATATTGTCATCTCCTCCCTTGATGGAATATATATTGACAATTTGTCTCTATTGATAAACTGTGACTGATTGCAACAGTCCTTTGGTTTTGGATGAACTTATGCAAAGGAAGGAAGACTGATGTGTGTTTTAAATTTGTCAGTATGTGTCACTGCACATTTTTATCTCAGTTGTGAGGTGTGGCTTCACATCGGCATCTAATTGGACTGATATTAAGTGATGTTTATATACAGCGATCTGAGTTCATTTTGTTTTCTGGTGTCACTGGCATACATAGTGACTCACCACACCATCCCCAAAATGCTCTGTCTCTCTATGACTCAGACTTCTAGTCATCTCTTAAATGGATGTGGATATTAATGGATATTAAGGTCATCTCAAAAAAGACTAGGCTATAAGAAGTATATAAAATATAAGAGTATATTTGCTGTCAGTTATTTACATGTCACTAAATTCACAGTGTGAAAAAAACCTAACTGTGTATCTTCTCTTTCTTTTTCTTCTTTTTTTTATGTAGCCATGGTCGTCACTGCTAAGAAACTGGAACAGCCTGGCAGTGACTCATCCGGGGTACATGGCCTTTCTTACCTATGATGAAGTTAAAGCTCGTCTGCAAAAATTCATCCACAAGCCCGGCAGGTAATGTCCGCACCCCTCATCCATGAACACGTCACTGTTAAAGGGGTAGTTCACACAAAAATAAAAATTGATCTAGTCATTTAGATAATGACTGTCGTTCCAAACCAGTATTACCTTTTTCTTAAAAACGACACAAAAAGTGATTTTATGATCTTTTTTCTCATTGTTTTATCTGTTATTTAACTTTTTTTTTTTTTATATATGTATTTGCCCACAATGTCAATATCAGCAGTATCACATGGCAAAACAACGTTTTCTTAAGTTTACATTTTTTTTAAACCTTTATTTAAAAAAAAAAAAATTATTAATCAAGTCACGTGGGTTCAGTTGTGGCGTGAATGTACAGAGTTGTTTTCCACTGTCATTACTCACAACTCAGGTGCCCTTGGCTAAGGCACCTTAACCCCCAATCAACCCACAGCAAAAATGGCTGCCCGCTGTCCTGGGTGTGTATGTGCACTTGGATGGGTGAAATGCAGAGCACAAATTCCAAGTATAGGACACCATGCGTTTGGAACAACAACAATGGGAATGATAGCAGAATAAAACATTTTGGGTGAACTATCCCTTTAATCTCAGTATTCGATGATCTTGGTGTCTTTGGGCTTCAGCCATTAAGTGTTTTTCATTCAAATGTGCTCGTGGCGTCAGCAGAGTCACAGCAGTATTATCTGCGACTCTTACACAAACAGTGACAGGAGTTACATGCACCGTTAGTCGCTTGAATCCCCCCTCTCAGTGGACCGAAGGACAGCGTGGTACCTCCCATCAATAGATGTATTGTAAAAGTACCATGATGTCACAAGCACTCTCATTGCAAGGAAAAGCAATCATATGACCAACACTAATGCACTGAGACCAGTTTCTCAGTGATGGCTTGATCTGACACTGTTAGATTGTCCTGTTTCTTTTAACTCATGTCGTAATTGTCTGTTGTAACGGTCATGTTTTACCCTTGGTTACAGCTATATCTTCAGGCTGAGCTGTACGCGGCTCGGCCAGTGGGCTATCGGTTATGTCACGGCTGATGGGAACATCTTGCAGACCATTCCCCATAACAAACCCCTCTTCCAAGCCCTCATCGATGGCTTTAGGGAAGGATTGTAAGTCAAAACACCGGCTCAGCACGGAGATCATCCATTCACACATTTAGATGTGTCATGAAGCGTTAAATGTCACACCTCTCAGATCTTAAGTGTATCTTACACACTGTTTATTCCTGTTTAGCTACCTTTTCCCTGATGGCCGCACTCAGAACCCTGACCTCACAGGGCTGTGTGAGCCCTCGCCTCAAGACCATATCAAAGTCACACAGGTCTGTTTTTGTTTTCATTCTATCAGTCAGCCACCTAAATCTTGAATCTTGATTCATTTGGATAATATCCATCATTTATCTCCTACAGGAGCAATATGAACTCTACTGTGAGATGGGCTCCACCTTCCAGCTGTGCAAGATCTGTGCTGAGAATGACAAGGATGTGAAGATCGAGCCCTGTGGCCACCTCATGTGCACTTCCTGTCTCACAGCCTGGCAGGTAAAGCTGAAGAACCTACAGTCATCCATCTGTTTAGACACATATGCATGTTTTCTTCATTCTCGGTTCTTTTCTCTCATAGGAATCAGAAGGACAGGGTTGCCCGTTCTGTCGCTGTGAAATCAAGGGCACCGAGCCCATCGTTGTTGACCCCTTTGATCCAAAGGACCCCAATAGCGGAGGCTCCTACGGAGGCTGCAGAGGCATGTTTGGTGCCGAGGGAGCCCCTTCGCCTAGCTACGACGATGACGACGATGATCGTTTGGAGGATTCTCCTTTCATGATTAGCAAGCTGGTCGGTTCTAAAGTGAGAATAACTTTCTCTTAATGATATTATTGACCATTCAGCTTTGCTAAACCTGCAAAAAAATGTCACCTTCTACACCTTAACCTGTTTTTCAGTGAACAGAATTGATTTAGCTGTCACCTGCCTCAGTAAATATATATTTTTTTTTTATGTTTTTTGATGCTCCTATTTTGAAGTTGAATATAGGAATTCCCACAAATCCAAACCAAATAACTATTCCTCAGCTACAGATCGCTGTAACGGCTCTGAAATGATGGCTGAAGAATTTAGCATCAGTAATCCGTATAGATGTATGCTGAATGCTTTGGCTTGTTTCAGGTGGAGAGGCCGCCCTCACCGCTGTCAGTCGCCCCTCAGGCCGTCGTTCCCCCAGTACCTCCTCGGCTGGATCTGTTTCCTCTCAGACCCACCAACCCTCCCGGGGCCTCTAGTCCAGGGGCCACATCCAAGGTAAATGCACTTCGCGGAATGTTTCGCCAAGTTTTTTTTACCCTCTGTACCTCATTTTGGAATGTATTAAGCATTCTTTTTAAACACTTCAGAAGGAAATTTTAGAGTTAGGAGTAGCAGAATGCTGCAGGATGTTCAGGTGCAATTGCAGTATTGATATCTAGTTTATCATTCACAATCCAGGCCCCATCCCATCACAAGGACAAGCCATTACCGCTGCCCCCGGCTCTAAGGGACCTGCCGCCACCTCCTCCCCCAGACCGACCTCACCCTACCGGCTCTGACAACCGGCTCCCAAGACGCCCTCTCCCCAGTACACCCGGAGAACCACCTCGCGACAAACTGCCTCCTGCCCCTCCTAACCGCAACATGCCGGACTGGAACTCCCGGCCCGTGCCCAAAGCCCCATCACAGCCACCAGCAAGCGGAGAGTCTCGCGGATCTCGAGAACTCTCTAACAGACACTCTCTGCCTCTCCAACTTCCTTCCACGCTCGACACAAGAACAGAAGGCCCACGAAACAATGGTCCCCCCAGCCTTGACCACCAGCTGGTGAGGACACGCATCCCATATTTACACCATGACATAAGCCCAATTAGATTTTTTTTTATTTATTCATATCTTCATGTGCTCACCTTCATGTGCTCAATGTGCAGAGTTTCGTATCATCCATTTCTGGGTCGGAGTACGACAACCCGAAAGTAAAGCCATCTGCTTCAGCTAATGCCATCTATTCCTTGGCAATCAGGTAGGTACCACAAACCCAACATAAAAGCTAGGGCTGCATCAAATATATCGAAATAAAACCAAAATCATGATATGGTTAATGCGATTAGTCAGTCTTATTTTACAATTGTATAATTGCAATGTATTATTCTGTTAATGTTTTTTAATCACAATAAAAACATAATTTATAGTCGTATTGAATGAGTCAAAAGCTGTGGGGATGTCTTAAGTTTTTTTTTTATTATTATTCTGTTGACTTTATGGTGAGGGGTTTGAATTTGTTCTTGTAAAGAGTGAAGCCGAATGTAAACACCAAAATGTAGTTGTTGTTTTTTTTTTTCAAAAGGAACTCTTCAATGTAAAAAGTTATTTTTCAGCATAAAAAAAGAGCTATTGAAGTCACCTGGTGAAATTTCCTGTATTTTTTTCATATTGCAGTATATATCGCAGACAAAACCCAAATCTTGCCATGTCCACTTGTTCCTGTAGCAATAATAAAAATGCCCCCTCACTTTCTGCACTATAAACCTGTTAGGAAAAGCGAGCAGTCACATGTATGTGTTGACTCTTCGTCCTGTGCTGACAGGCCTCTTCCAGCAGTTAAGTCGCAGACAGGGGAGGACGCCTCTGAGAACGATGAGGAGTCGGAGTACATGACCCCATCTTCTCGACCAGTGCTGCCCTCTGCTGCAGGGGAGGCTGTGCCCAGACCACCTCCTCCACTTTCTCTCAGCCCCAGGTAAAGTTCATTCACCAGCCATGGACGTGCAGAGCACCAAAAGAGATGCCCTGAATAGACTCACAAGCACATTTACAATCTCTGTCAGTGTACTAAAACTCAGCGTTTACTTCTCTAGAAGTTTTCTCTATGATTTGGAGTCAGAAAGCCCACAGATGTATGAAGCCATGTACAATATCCAAGCCCAGGCCCTCACCACCTCTGGACCACAACAGGCCAGAGACTCAGGTACTGTGATGTGTGAAGATCTTCATCTTCATACAGACAGTCTGCCAGTATATTCTGCCATGTGAAATACTGTGTGTCCGTCCTTGTTCAGATTACTCTGAATTGCCTCCTTTGACCTGCACTAATGGCCTGAGGGATCCTGTTGGTGCATGTGGTGAGGAGGAGGAAGAGGAGGAGGAGGAGAACAGCTATGACTACCCCAAGCCCCATCTACCTGCCAACCTAGCCCGACGCACGCTTTCAGATGTTAACCCTACATCCTCATCCTTCAGCCGCCTTTCCATAGACAGCGAGCTTGGCGCAACCGCAAGTAAGTCATGCCCAGTGTTATTTTTATTTATCTGTGTGTGTTCTTGTATATATGGTTTAAAAGGACACAAATGTGTATAATGACATGGGCATTACTACATAAACATGATTTATGAGGAGACTTCCTATGTCCTCGTGAACCAAATGGCTTAAAAAACAAACACTAAACAGTGATTTATTTGAAATTCCAAAAATGCCAAACTTTTTCTGTGATGGGACTGTTAGGTGACAGAATATACAGTTTGTACAGTATAAAATCTATTACACCTATGGAATCCCCATAAACCACATGTACGCATGTGTGTGTGTTATTTGTAATAATATTATAAATGTATTCATATTTTAAATAATATTTGTATATCTTCCGGTTTCAGTTTAAAAAAAAAATTTTGTGCTACTCAATTTTTTATAGTTTTTGGTTTTAAATATATCTCTAAGTGTTTCCCTTTTTTCTTTTTCTTTTTTTTTTTCAATTATTTTAGTAATGCTTATTTAATTTTCGCCTTTAGATTTTCAAGTAATATATTCCTCTAATATTATTTAGATTTTAAATAATATTTAAATTCTCTTCTATTGTATTCTATTTTGTTATTAACATTTACTGCGTTAGATTAAACTGAGAAGGGTCATAGCACTTGCATATTGTTGTCCTACT
>JAPMNS010791600.1:0-17452 GCA_029874215.1 Squalius alburnoides
AAACGATCAATTTAGGCAAACAAAGTAAATATGGTCAATTTTGATTTCATGTGGACTTTAACGTCACATAAAATGCCTCACAAGCCACAAACATGCACTTAACCGCGTACCCGCTTCTACGCCCGCCGTGCCGTGTGTACAACGCGAACTGTGTTTTTAAATCACGAGCGCTGTCAATCAGGTATCTCACCGTTTCAATTATTGGCCAGTTATTGTAAATCCCCGCCCATTTTAGAGTTCGCCCAATCAGCATATAAAGAAGGCCGGAAGAAGCAAGTGGTGCTGCAGAGTCAAATGACGTCCAGCTCCTCCTCTATAAACGTGTAATGGGTGGAGGGGTAGAGTTTTGGGTCGGGTCAGGGTGTGGTTGCATATTGTAGTTTTATCCATTAGGCCCAAATTACATTCACCCCTCCTCGCTGGACGTCTAGCGAGGGGGAGCGAGACGTAAGATCCACCCATTCGCTTCGCAGCCTCCAGATGGGTCAAAAATGATTGCTTAAAAGCCTTTTCCAATGAACAACGACCGTTGCATATTTAATATACTAATATCATATCTGTATTTGATATGTGTTCTTCTAAAAATTGGCAAAATTAACTGTTAGCATATAAATATAAAATTATCCCAAGATATTTATGATTCATCTTTTTCTACACTGATTTACTTCCTACACTTTTTTTTCTCTAGAACCATCAACATTTTAACAATTTACAGTTCACAAATGGCTGAAACAAAATGGCTATTTGAATTTTTTTTTTTAACAATCAAGTGTCTGATGGTCTGAATTGAATTTAGATTCAATTGTTATTTTTTTCAAAACCTCAAGGAAAATTACATTTCTACCAATGTATTTGACTAATGTATCCCACATTTTTTCTATTATGATTGTTTAACAAAGTTTTTTTTTTTGTCTCCGTATCGGCTTATTTATTAAATCTACATTTCAACTTGACACATGCTGTGCACCACTATGATTATATACTTCCCTCTAGTGGCCAAAATTACTAACTTTTTTATTTTTATTGCTTTACTCAATGGACGAACTTTGAAATGGAGATCTAGTTTTAGACAAACAATTTCCATATTAAAATAATAATATGGTATATTATACATTTAATGATATCTACCGGTACGTGCTTTTCACACAGAGTAATAACTAGTTTATTTACTATGTTTCTCAGCCTAAATTTGTTCATATATCCAACAGACAACTCTGTCACATCCATCCACTTTTTCTCTGCTGCATTTGAACAGAACTACTAATATTCACTGTAGAGAAGTCCTTAAAGTACAATACAGTATAACATCTTGAAATTAGGAAGTTGTACTAGAAAATAAATAGCTACATCAAATAGTAAACTGTGTAGGAACAAGCTTTGCAAGAGAAGGTTTGGCATAAACCAGTCAATAAAACCCCTCACTATGATATTGTCAAAGCCCATGAAGTTTAGATTAAGGCAAACAATCAGTACACGGGCATGTATTAAACTCTCTGATGCACGCACACACACACACACTCACACACGCAACAAACACACTTTACACAGCCAAATTGATTAGGGCTCAACATGAAAAACCTAGAATGACAAACAGCATACCTATAGCTTCATCAAACATTTCCAGCTGTGTCAAGGACAAAATGAGGTCACAAAAACACAGAAAATAGGGATGAAAAAACAGGTCTGAGTCTGATTTCCTTATGACTTAAATAGGGTGACCCAGAGGCCAATGACAAGGCTGAGAATAGCAAAAGGCGTACACAATAACAGGGACAATAGTGTTTGCCCTTTATATTCTTTTTGTCACAGTCATTCTTGGTTGATGGCATGCTCTGTTGATGAATGAGGTCCTCACTGTAACTTCAGTGTCTCAGTTGAGTTCATGGAATAAGAAAAGGCCTTGAGTTTTAAAGGGCTTCTCATTGGTACTGTCTATAGTCTCCGAATGACGAAGCAGGCATGGGAGCAGGCTCTTCTGCAAACTGTGGGCCTGCAGAGAAAAGATTATGCTGGTTGATCTGAATTTATAGATTACTTTTTAATTTTTGCATTTAAAAAAAAAAAGGTTTACTTAGTCTCAAAGGATGACTTGCCACACTCACCAGTTGGGAATTGTGCTGAGGCGAACCTTGTGAGCAGAATTCCTGCACCTTCTATTAATGCAAGCAGTATACCTCCCATTGCAGCAGAGCCAAACATGGCCACTGGTCCATCTGTGATGAGACAAGAAATTAAAATCACACAAATAAACACATATATTTAAATAAATAAATATAAAAAGAAGAATATTAAGAGAATGCACTTTAAATATTTATAAACTGGCAAGGAATTAGAACTTGCATAAATGTGACCACATCATTATCTACATTAGTTTGAGATTTGACTTACTTCTTGCAGCTAAAATGGCTCCTGTCATGGCTCCACTTGTGATTGAGTTCCAGGGGTCTTCTTTGCCCCTCACCTTTACCAGCCCACAATCAATCATGGAGAAGAGGCCACCCCACACCGCAAAGCTTCCTAATGATGAACAAACATTTGTATTTTGTAATATCTTTCAAAGTAAATACATGATTAGCCAATTACATTGTCTACATCACACACGATTTCTGTCCCTCCATTGGCTGGTACGCAACTACCACTTGGACGCTTCAAAAAGTTCATAAAGAGATTGTAAAATGAATCCATATGAATTGAGTGGCTTAGTCCAAATTTTCTGAAGAGACACGATCGCTTTATATGATGAACAGATTTAAATTGAGACTTTTTTTTAAAAATATCTTTGTTCCAAAAAATATCATTTGAGTTCCAAAGATGAATTAAAGTCTTACAGGTACGGAATGACACGAGGGTGAGGAAATGATTACAAAATTTTCATTTTTAGGTGAACTAAACCTACATTTTAAAATAACATTTTACAATATTAATATTTTTTATGTATTTCTGATCAAATAAATGCAGCCTTGCTGATCATAAGACACTTTAAGACACAAGAAAAATGTATCCCCAAACTTTTGAACTGTAGTGTCTCACTCGATTACATGTGACAAATAACCTTTGAACCCTTAAACATTACCTCCTAGTTGTGGAGCTCTGGTCCTTATGGCTGTCAAACTACCCCTCATTCTGTGATTCATTCCCTAAAAAGATTAAAAACAAAAACACCAATGACATCTTAACATTGGGCCCAAAAGTACTACAGGCCCTTAACTTAAAGTAAAACAACACTGCTTTATCAGCAGCACAAAGAATTACTCACAGAGGGAGAGTTTCTAAAGCCTTTGACGGCCTGAAAGATCCCTCCACCGATGGCCCCCATGGTGAAAGCACCCCCACAGTCATCCACTATCCTCCAGGGGCTGAGAAACAACAACAGTATGATTATGAGAACACTAATAGTGCACAAAGATCATCCCTGCTACTAACAATCAACCCTTGCAAAAAGTACTCTGGTAAACATGTTTTAAAAAATGGTTACAAACATGATCTCTACAATTATTTCAATGCACGTTTGGGTTACACTTTATTTTAAGGTGCCCTTATTACAGAGTATAGATACAAATAAGTACTGAGTAATATTAATTAATAACATGTAATTACTGTATAATTAGGGTTAAATTTGGTTTAGGGTTAGATACTTGTAATTATGCATAATTTACTGTCATTACTATGGTAAGTAGGCTAACGTTACATGTAAGATGTGTAACAAGGACACTGCAAAATAAAGTGTAAATCCTACTCGAGTGTGTATCCATAATAAGTATCCATAATGTCGCTGAATAAATGAAACAGAAAATGGGTATGTTATATAAATATGACACATTTCTATGACGTTAGTACTTATGTTTTTACGTCATATTGATAGCTAAGTTATATACAGATCCTACTAACTGTATGTTAATAGAAATAATAGCCTATATATTATGTGTAGTAGTTTAATAGATTAAACATTTAAACAATATATATATAATATTATTAAAAATAGTGTATAAACTAAATCAACCGATCACCGGCAGAACAAGGTCATGTGCGGGACTGACAGCAAGAACCCTTTACTGAAGGACATCGTGTTAACTAACACCCAGTAAACGGACCATATCTCAACAATTCGAGCGTCAAACAGCCTGACAGTTAATCAGACCGTATAAATAATAAAGAATATTTTAACTGTTATAATAACAACAAATATAAATGTTCGAAATGCATCAAATAAAAAAGTTGTTTGAACTGTCGGCTCACCAAGGCTCCCTCGCGTACTCCTCCATTTTGTTCTTTTCCTCTTCCCACTGACGTAACAAAGCACGTGTTGTTGCAGTGAGTGACGTAAGGGTTTTCGCGTGGTCCTTTGCTGTCTTTTTCTTTGTGATCGTTGACTTGCTAGAGGCCCCTCTAGTGGCAGTATTCACACAAATTGCCAACCATTTACAGTGAGAAAATATGCAGAGGTCCCACAAATGGGTACAATAATGGATTATAGTTTACGAGGCCCCATCTTGTTGCCCCCCACACATGGTTTTTACTAGGGACTAAACAAAATAGAAAATTGTATCTTATAATAGTGCTTTTGGATTTAGCTAACTTAGCTAAACTTTAGCTAAAAACATAATTTAGGCTATAAGCCAAAATTATATTTTATATGAGAATTATGCCTGATATCACAGGATACCCACTTTAAATTTTGAAAAATTCAAGTTGTCAAGTGGCTAATAAAACTGTTTTTTATGGTAGAGCCTCTTCGTTGCGCCTAGAGGAGATGGGGCTGCATTAAAAGTAGGCTGATGCTGATGACTCTGCGGTAAAACATAATTCAAAAACCTCTCTCAACTTCATGTCGCCTCTATGTTATTGCTCTGAGTCCGACACGCGGTTGGCTGTTTCCATTATTAGGAAGGGGATAGGAATGAGATGCAGTCTGAGCCTGCATTGAGAAATGACCAAATATAGACATTTTAGCAGTCCTGAGGGTTAGTCAGGGGCACTCAAAATATAAACAAGCTTGCTTCGATTCCAATCAACTTTCAGACTCCAGTTTCAGAAGAACATTTCTGAAGAGCTCTGAAAAAGATGAGCAATAGACTATTGAGTGATTACCTCTAGCCCCAGTGGTGATGTATATCCTGTCTATGCATTGCAATAAGCACCTGCACTTATCTGAAGATCATAATTCCCTAAGAAAAGAGAGAAAAGTTTTTGAGCTTTAACTGTGACCAGGTTGAATGTAATTTGTAATGTTACATCACAAGTGGTGTGGTCTTTTGTCTCTCGTTATCCTACATAGCCTTTGTGTATAGTTCTTTATTCTAGTGACCAAATGAGCTAAGCAGAACTATGTGGCATGAGCAACAATGCATTAGATCACTGTTTTTTTTTCATGCCCAAGGAACTCATTGTAGCTCTGGAAGCGTGCTACAGCCCTTTATAGGATCTCCATGTGAAGAGCTACTCACTAACACTAGGACCATTCATTCTATCTATGGTTCTGAACTGGACTTTTACAGCATTTGTATATCCCCACAAAATGACCCAGAAGGTTAGATTGGAGTAAATTAAAAGATATGTTTACATAGTATTGCAAGTTACTATGCATTCTTTATGTGACTCTAACAGTGTTGATATAGTTATGGATTTATTTATAATAGATATAAATAAAACTATTAATAATTGTTCTCAGTAGTTGAAAAAAAGACAAAATAAAATATTGAATGAAAAGTTTAAATTTATCAGATAAGTTGCAGTTCCAATTATTACTAAAAGTAAAACTGAAATAAAAATAAACTAAAGCTAAAAAAAAAAAGCTAAAAAAAATGGCAAAGCACATTAAAATAACAACTAAAATTAAAATGAATACTAAAACAACAGTGAAAACGTTTTCTGACATTATTCTGACAATGACCTGAAAATAATCAAATAAAATCACATGACCCAGGTGTTTTTGTTGGACCAATCATATCTTTATCATGCCGATTCCTCCAAAAACAATTAGAATTTTCTACATAACACAAATGGAATTACTGGATTGTCACAGCTGAAACCTGATATAAGAATAATTTTATTTGACACAGCTTATTTTCAATGAGCATAACATTCTGCTCTAACTTCCATTAAGTGTGCTCTTGAAGAGAATGCTTACATTCCCTAATTAAAATCTCTCTACATTTTTTAATGTTGTTTGATAAATTACAGATGGATGGTAAAAAATTACACTTAACAGTGATTAAAATCTATATATACTCAATGGATTACATAAATTTGAAGAAAATGTCAGATAAAAAAAAACATGTTTTGTAGTTTGTATGTTTACGCAGCCATATTTACATAGATCTGATTATCCATCCCTTTCTCCTAAATGCAGTAATTCTGTTCTCGTTCACACTCACTCATTCAAAATATAAGGGATTGAAGAATCTGTACCATGGAAACAATACCTGTTTTATGTGATTTAAAAAAAAAAATTAGAATCCCACCTTTAATCTCTGATCAGCAAGAACTTTTGCTATAGAGATTCCCAAACCCAAAATACTAGGATAAAATCCAGGTGATTGTTTTTATTTCGCACATAGTTCAATTCAGTCAGATGTAAGAAGATCCAATTTTACTGCCGAAACAAACATCTACTCAACATCCACATACATACCAAACACACACTAGTAAATCTATAATATGAAATGATTCATTTAGTGCAAATGACAAGCAAGGCATCAAGTTCTCTGCAGTTCCATAGGCCATCGAAACCTCTAAGCACCCACGACTGCACCACACTTCCGTTTCTTTACATCGTCCAGTGTATTTTGTACAAAGACCCCTGGGCAGAAGCTGTGCATTCAATGGAATAATCACCATCTATACGAACTTATACCTGTCTTCCATACTGTAGGGCAGCAGTAAAGACTCTGTATGGAAGATTCTGAGTGCTGATCTTCTCAAGGTCTGTGAGATGTCTGTCCTTTCATTCCTGTCTTTTTTTCTTCATTCATGTTTATCTCTCTGCACTGCCGGCTTACTGCAACAGCTTTGGTACTGCAACCTGTGAAAAACAATTCATTATGAGTTCAAACCCTCTCAGGGAAAACAGGAAAACCTCTGAATATGAGACCCAATGTATCTACAGGAAAGCTTCAGGATAATTAAAAAAAATTTACTTGCTAGAATGTATATAATTTAATTAGGCCAATATGTTTTTTTTTATGTAAATGATTTTTTAAATTAATCACTTTATACCTTTTTCAGCTTTTTGATATTGCTGCCTCTAATGGAAGCTAGAAGTTGGTCCCTTGTATTTTGAGCTCCTCCTCTTCCTCCACTCCTATCATCAAGCTTCCTCTGTGACACGGGCGTCAGGGAGTTCTTCAGGAAGTCTCCGTCTAGCATTGGAGGTGGAGGTGGTGGTGGTCCTCCAGGCGGTGGTGGTGGCGGAGGTGGCCCACCACCAAGCCCACTGACCCTTTTCTTATGAGTCAACTTGGGCGATGGGGCCGGTGACGGTATGGGAGAAGGTATAGGAGACGGCCTGGGCGAGGCTCTCGGGGAGCCTTTACCAAAGCCGGGTTTTGGAACTTCTAATGAGTCTTTCTTGTCTCCAGCACCTTGGGCTTGAGCCTGCTTCTGTTCCTGCAACCGCTTTTGTCGCTGACGGTCCATATTGCGACTAAGAATACTGGTCATGGTCATACGAGGACCAGCTAACTCAAAGTGGTAGCCTAGTTTCAGAAGAGTTGTGTTTTCTTTTAAGATTTTGGTCATTTCCATCTCAGACTTCCCTCCGATGATGTGTCGCTGGTTGTGGAAGCGTAGCTCAGTGAGTGTAGAGTTGTGCTGGAGGGCATGGATCAGGGCCATGATGCCTTTGCTAGTAAGTAGATTGGAGTCCAAATTGATGCTAGTGATGCTTTTGTTAATGCGTAAGGTCTCTGCAATAGCATAAGCCACATGGTCATCAGCACGGCAGTTAGCCAAAGAAAACGCTTTGATGTGTGTGTTGTTTTTCAAGGCTTCTGCGAACTGAATAAGCGTTTTGGTTTTTATGACCTCAGAATTGTTCACATTGAGGTCAGTCATGCCCGGATCATTGAGACAAACTCTCTCAAGGTCTTCATCAAACATACTGGCCGACTCATCCTCCTCTTCCTCCTCTTTGGTCTTACTTTTTGAAATGTCTGAGACACAGTTTCCAATGTTCACTTCCTTGATGGGTTTATGAATTTCATTCATGATTTCATTTTGTTTCTGAACATCCTCTTTTTCCTTATCGCTTGCTTTTGCATTATATTCCTGCGGCTTCTTCACATTTTCATCGTTCTTTTCGGGTTCTTTCTCTTTATTTTCGGCAAGTCCCCTCAATTCCAACGTGGGTCCCTCTTTCGTCTTCTCACTTGACCTTCTTATTAGTTTTTCATCCTTGTCCTCCTCTTTTGTTTTGTCTTCTAGAACCTGATTTTGCTTTTCCTCTAACCTGGACGGATAGCCTTTAGTCTTGTTCTCCTCTCTCTTCCTAATCTCTTCCTTTCTCTCCCTTTCCTTCTCCTCTTTCTCCTTTAGCCTAGAAATCATCTCCTTTGCTCTACTTTCCACAGATTCCCTTTTCCGACTGTCTTCCTTTTTATTTTTCTCTTTACTATCCTCCTTTTTCTCCTGAAGCTTAGAAATTAATTCTTTGGTTTTGCTGCTGCTACTTTCTCTCATCTCTCTTCTGTCTTTGAGTTTACTCCCATCAATTTGTTCTTTCCCTTCTACTTTTCTCTCACTCTCCTCATCCTTCTTGGAAAGGGCAGATTTGTCACCTTTAGAGCCCTCTGTGACTCTGCGGGTCCTGTCCACCATTTTATCATCACATTTAGGGAAGGAAGAGGTGGAGGGGGTCTTCTGAAGTTCTCCATCTCTGCTGTCAGACGTGGAGGTATTCTTCTCTTGGCTCAGGCCCATCTTACGCAGGTACTCTTGCTTCCGGCTCTCCTTCTTCGGCTCTCCCTGAGGATCAAACATGTATAATTATGGACAAATTATGCCAACATATACAATCAAATTTACATGTTTGTTTTGGGTGAACCGACTGGAGGAAAAACCAGTGGCTTAGGCCTACAAACTAACAGGAAAATGTTCAACTAAAGCAACTGCTTTGACACAGATGGTTATATAAAAGCTGTAGTGCATGCACATTGGATGTTTACACTATGCACAGTCGGTTGTTTCACAGTTAAGAAGATGTAAACTTGCACAGTGGCTGAGTGTTTGATTTGTGAGCTGCACTTTTTCACTGGAAAGCTCCAGCCTTGGCAGACTTATCCTTAAAAGGCAGTGAGCAAAGGAGCAATCAACCAAGGAACTTCAACTGGGCCAACATTTCAAGAGTCTTTAATATCCAAAGAGACTCCATTATACATTTCCCCTGCTTGTATTATGTATTTAAATTGAAAAGTAAAAAAGTAAACATTGCATAGCCTTTTACAGTTAAAGTTTGTACAAGTCTAATTTGTAAATGTTCTAAAAAAAATAAGGTGGAAATTATGCAAGTCATAAAATTATACAAATACATCTACAAACAAAACATCTGTCAAGCCACATTAGCCTACTTTTATTAATTTATTCTGCCATGTCTTCAAGGTCCTACTATAAGCATGTTAAGTTAAACTCCAGTATTCAAATTTTCATAGACAAACTTTTAAGGTATAGGCAAGCTAGTGAATATTTTTACCTCCGTTGACAGGTTTCTCTGGAAGCGGGATTTGAAATCATCGGTCTGGCTGCTCAATTGTGATTCCTTTTTAACTGGCGCGGTTGGTTTTAAATCCGTTTGGTCCACAACGATTATTTCACTCGGATCTGGATCGGGAACAACTGATACCTCTTTCTGCAGCTCTTCCATTTCTTCGGGTGACAGGTTTGACAGCAAGCTGTCGAGGTCCGGGTCCTCGCTCACCTGTCGCCCGGTTTTAGTGAGTCCCCTCACTTTCCTCCGGGACATAGTTGCGTTCAATAATGACAAAAACCTCTGTAGAATTTGCTGAAGATATCCGTGTATTTTTCAGTTATTTTACCTTTTGAAAAAAAAATCATTAATTAATAGATCTGTCAGATTAAAAAGTGAAGATGAAAAACGAGGAAAAGAGTCAAATTGAAGCCTTTCTGGATGTGAAAGAAACCCGAGGAGCAGCGCGAGACGCGATGGACTGTCAGCGCAAGTTTGTAGTGCTAGGACATTCCTTGAAATCCATCGAGCACATGACCATATTTAGATGGGGGTACATAGTCCTTTAAAGGCAATTGGGAAGGATATGGTTTACTAAAACTCAAAAGCATCCCAGAAACGTACTGATACTTCCTGCTAGGAAATCAGGATTCCTTGAGTAGTCTACTGAAAATATTTTTTCCAGTGATGTTATAGAATGTTATAGAAACAGGTTAGATACTATAATAGGCTGCTGTGCTATTCAAGGAATCAGTTTAATGTGGTTCAATAGAATATAGGCTATTCATAAATTTGAAATGATTATGCTTCATCTTAATGGAAGCAAATTTGAAGCCAAGACCACAAATCTGTCACCAATGGTTGCAGCAGAGAAACAAAAGAGCAGGATCTAATAGCAGCAGTGTTTATTACAAACTCAAAATGATCTGGATCTCGTGGATCTAAAGAACACAAACATAACCATTGTATACAGGCTCAATATATACTAACTAACTTAAATCAATGAAAGAAACGAGAAATAGGTTTCGTGCAATAATTAAACAATGAATAACCATGGAAACAAATGCAAACAAAGGAAACAGAACAAGACACAATGAAAAACAACTCAAACTTAAAAAACAAAGTCCAACAGAGGAAGGAGGACGAGGAGTAGGCAGAAGGGACCTCCAATGATGAGGGAGGAGCCAGGGAGGAGATGACAGGGGAGGAGTTAGAGAGGGTGTGACGGTGGGAGAATCCAGGGAGTGACTCCAAACAGAGCCATCAGGATGCAGGTCCAGGGTGGAAATGAAAGAGGGACGAGCCAGGAGCACAACTGAGTGAGGTGGAGATGAGGGTGGTAAAGACACAGGCACAGCCGACGAGATGAAAACCCAGGGCGACACCGATGGACTGGAGGGCCGAGGGACTCCGACAGACCATGGCAGAGCCGGAGTGAACACAACGGTGGAGCCGAAGGGAAATAAGAGACCGGAATTCTGTGCCACAACCAGGGTGATGAGGAGGGGTCACAGTGGAGCTGAGCTAGCGTGGAGCCAAGGTGGAGCCGATGGGGCGACAGGACGAGGTGGAGTCCGGAGCTTTGAGGCTTCAGGTAGATCCACACACCAGTGCAGAGCTGGAGAGCTGAAAGCCCAAGGCGGATCCGAGCTGCTAGGGAAGAAGGAGCCTAATCTCCATTCAGGGGTAATCTCCATGAGGGATGTTATTGCCGGCTCATGTACCTGTTCAGACTTGGCTCTCTGTGGCTCTGGGACAACAGTGGGCTCTGGTGCTGTCTAAAAGAGTAGGATCTAATCGCAGCAGTGTTTATTTAAATCTGTTGATATGGTTACTCATTGATTTCAGGCACAGCATGATTGGAGACAGCAAAGTCAAGTCTGTTTTTATTGTAAAAAGAGAATTATGCAATATTCCTTGTCCAGTCTGTTCAATTAAACCTCTCTTATAGGATGATTAGTGCAAATTCAAACACTAGTAGCCTATTAATTGCCTCGCCCCCAAGTAAAATGCCTGTTAATATTACATGTTGTAAAAATTTCTCTTTATAGTCCCTTTTCTTATTTGTACTTCACATTCCAGAGTGACAAATACAGTAGCATTAGCTGTATATAACAAAAACAACACTGTTAAATATACATTATTTTAAATAACTAACACGTTATTTAAACAGTGGACTAAGCATCACTACTAATCTTACAGATTTTAGATGAGGAAGTAGCAGAAATCAAATACAAATCGCACCTCAAATGTACCTGACAATTGATTCTTTTAATGAGATGTCTAATTCTTTTAATTGACATTATAATCTTCCCTTGAAAAGATTAACTTATGATGAACTTTTAAAGTAATTAAGGCAGAGACATCCACTCGTGCTAATATGAATGGGGGAAAAACACTCAATATGGCGTCAATGGAAGTCCCGGCTTATGGTGCAGTCGCATTAACAGAATTTCACGAGCAAAAAAGTTCCATTCTCTATTGTTAGTAATGTAGCGATGTATGAAACACAGCTCAAACAAAAGTCACCTTCAAACATTGACTGTTGGTCAATGTGGCACATTCGCACAATGTGACAAAATTCATAATTATGTGGATTTCCATTAAAATTTACAATGGTAAATTTGACAGCCCCTTGACAGTTAAAAGAGCCAATGGGAAAGGGTGTGAAAATGTGAATTTATTAATTCATTTATTTTTGGCGTGAACTTAATGAAAGTAATTTCGGCAAACAGATTTCAGTATTTCCCCATTCAAGTAAATAGGAGCTGTACATGGCTGGAAATAGCTGCATGTGGGCGTTACGAAAATAATCGCAGAGTGAAATGACTTGCCTTAAAGGGACTTAAACGTACCTTCGCTGTGAGAATGTAACAAAACAACATAAAATTAATGTGAAATGTTTTACAAAAACCCTTTTGAAACAAGTAAAAACAGACTGAACTAAACAAACTGAATGCAAACATTGCTGTGATTTCCTTGACAGCTAGCCTGGGAAGGAAGATACAATAAAAGACATGCAATTCTAAGACATGCCGTTAACATTACAGCTCAACCTCAAGCCAGATCTAACAACAGCTGACGAACTACAAATGCGCAGAATGAAGTTTTGGCTGGTTGTGAGGATGGTATGAAACATGATTTCTTTAAAATTCTTTCTTAATGTAAGTTCTTTCTTATTTACATACTGCATGTTAACTGTCTATAAGACATCTATGTCTCATGTCGGCATGTTAACTGTCTATAAGACACCTAAGACACGAAAAGCGTACAGCATGATTTGGTGTTGATGCACATGACATGCTCAGATTAGCAGTAAAATAAAATACATTTTGAACAAACAAGCAGGGAGAGACAGCTAAGCATGTCTATTGCAGAATAAAGTGCAAATGTCACACGCTGCTTCTTATTTGGCGGACCAGAGAATGATATCCTGGATAAGTCAGAACTGTCAGCCAGTCTCTTCTGCAGGACAGTCATATTTAACGGTCCATTTCAGAGAGTTTGAACAAAATGTTAATGGCAAATTTAAAGCAGTCTTTTAGTTCACAGAGTTGCTGGATTTAAGTGGGAAGAGTCTTGTTGATTAGTGAAACGTGAAAGCTGTACATCAAACAAGATAACACTCCGACGGCATGAGGCGATTCCGAAGTCAGTTCATGCTTCACTCCACAAACTAATCAAGAAATAAATAACATAAATTTTTTTTTTTTAAACCGCTTCTCATACAAGGGATTCCAAACAAGCATGGGCCCTCTTCATCACCCATTGTGTGGGTTATCTTCTTCTCGCTGAGGGACTCCAGCTCTTTCAGTGCCCTGGGTATTGGGGAGGGGAGTATGGTGGAGGAGCTAAAAAAAACACAACAATAACACAGTTCAGTGAAAAGCTTTCTGATTCTGTGTGCTATTATATACAAATGCGGTGTTTTTATTTCCACTGCACACCTTTAATAAGAAAAGGTTCTTTATTGGCATCAATGGTTCCATGAAGAACCTTTAACATCCATGGAACCTTTCCATTGGATCGGACAAAAGGTCCATTAAAGGGGAAAAAATTTCATTCTTGTTAAAATGTTCTTTACATGAAGCAAAACTTGGTTATTTTAACCAAGAGGTTATTATTTTTCTTTTTTTGGAACCTTTATTTTTAAAGCGATTGTTTTTTTTACTTCCCTTGTATATCCACGTGAAAGGGCTTCTCCAACAACAACAAAAAAATGTAGGGTGGGACTTGATTTTGTCAATCAGGAATTGATTGGATCATTTTGGTTCGCTATTTTGTCCCGTCCTCATGCCAACTTTAATAAAAGTTAATGAGGGCACATGAGTTAAAAAATAAAAAATGATGTACATGGATAAATGATTTAGTATAAATACTGCAATATTCCTTGAAAAAATAATTGTCAGTTTTGATTTCATGGTGACTTTAAGAGCTTGGTATGCGATCTCTGACAGAGGCCATGTGAATACCTGCTTGACTGTATCCTGCATCAGGAGGATTAGGAGGATAAGGACCATGGTGCATCATGGGATATTGGTGAGGGACACCTGGATACTGTACCATTGGAAATCCAGGATAATCAGGATGTCCAATGGGTTTACCATAAGCGTCGTACATATGCTCCACAGGATAGCTGGCCATTGGAATGTGCTGGGCTGAAATTGAGACTAATGTTAGTAAACAATGATTTTTATTCTTCATAAGAATCAGTTCAAGCATTCTGAAAATTAGCTATGGCAAATTTATTCAGGAGTAATAAGAGTATTCCAATAAGAAGCCGGTGGTTAAATACATAGAACTAATGAAGAACGCAATGCAATAGTGCACAGTGGTTCCCAAACTGGGGTAAACGTACCCCTGGGGGTAGTGAGGTGACAGAGGGGGTACGTGAACAAAATGCTGAGTTTTGCTGTTCATTTAATTCTACTCCACCTTAAAATAACATTAAAACCGAGCATGTATTTCTAACAGGCAAAATGCCATAAAAGGTCAAATACATGACATCCAATCAAATTACCTCATCTTTTTACGGTCAAAACTGACTGCATCCACACAAGCAGTGTGCACATGATAGGTTGCATGCAGAGTTTGCTGCCTTAGCAAATCGGGCTACATTACTGACGTTCTTGACAATGTACCTTTGTAAAAGTGAGGATTTAGCACTTACTACCATACACAAATATAGACACAGACTGTGCAAGGAGAATGATTTAAGACTCAAACTCTCTTCGATACAAAAACATACCCTGAGTGAGTTGAAAAACACAGTATTGTCAGTATTGTTTGCTCTATTTTGCAATGAAAAAATAAAATAAAATAGTACCAACGAAAGCCACAGCAGAACTGTAACACACAGCAGTGATTCGTGAACGAATCTGCAGCTTTGAATGAATTGTGAGAGTCATTGATTCAATGACCTATTTGTAAATACAGGTTATAAAGGTATTGATAAAGGTAAAAAAATGCTCTGGAAAATCAATTTAAGGGGGCATACAGTATATTATGAAAATGGAAAGAGAAAGTGGAAGAGAGGGGGTACATAGAAGGATGTTAAATGGGGGTACTCCACTCAATACCAGACCAGGAATAATACCAGAGATTTGCTAATAGGTTATTTTTGCTTTACTTTTAACATACTTTTACAACTTTTAACATATCACTAGATGATAATAGGTTACATTTTGCGAAGATATAGGCAATGACGATTTGCCATGTTTACGTGAGTGTACTGTATCTGGTTAAGGTTGGATTTACTTATAGTAGTTGTAATAACATAATATATAATATAATAATAACAGCAAACTGCAAACAAAAAATACATTCTAAATAGTACATATAATACCTTCTCTATACGTGACACAATAAAATATGTGTCTCTGCAACAACAGATGTTTAAAGTTGTTTATTTGTATTTTTAATTAATTCACATGTAAATGTACTTCAATAAAATACCACATGTAGTAAATTCAGGATGGACTGCGAAGAGAAAGAAGTGATTGTGTTCACCTTCATAAGGAGTTCTGCCACGTTGCTGGCGGCGCTGGTAAAGGTAACAACAGGAACACATGAAGCAACAAACCATAGTTGCTATAGCAGCAACAAAGAGCAGGATCGATGAAGCAATGCCAGCTATAGTGGAAGGGCTGAAAGAGGCAGGACAGAAAACTTCACTGGTGTTATCAAACATAAATTTTGAATAATCTGACTTCTCTGGGAGCAACTCATAGAAAATAGTTAGGCCTTTTTATTAGGTCTAGCAATTAGCAGCTTCACCATTAAGAACAGCATTTCTTTTATAACAGTCATACTTTTGCTCAGCTTTCCTTAAAATCAAATTAGTTTTATTTGGTGGCTTAATGTGAAATTAATGAGCCTCTCGAGGCTACACACTTGGTCCTTTTCAGGGATCTGAGCGTGATTCACTGGCCCATATGGGAACACTCCAACCGATCTTAGACCCTTTTAAAGCGAACCAAACCGTGACCATCTTGAGAGGTTGTGCATTGTAAACACAGATTGCCCCGGGCTAAAAACATTCACAAATTCCAGTTTAGCTTGGTCATCAGATGCCTCCGTACAAATCAGCTATTCATCATGGCTTGCTTCTGCGGACAGATCTCCCCAAAATATTCATTCATGACGTACACTTGTCTATTGTCATTCTGCTTTGAAACTCTATGAGAAAGATGCGGCTGCGTGAACAGCCTTGTTTATATTTTCGCGATATGTAATGATATTATTAAACTACTGTGCGTAAACCTTAATATAATGTATGAGGCGAATGGAGTGAGTACTTGCTAGTTCTCATAATGCTTGATTTCACCAATATGTTTCATTAAGTACATTACTGGACATGCACTTTAATAAAATATTTCGAATGAATGCAATCACTGTCAGAAGCCTATTATTTTAAATTGAAAAAAGTAAAACAATATTACAACAATGGACAATAACATAATTGTTAAGTTGTAAAGATGTATAATAATTTAAAGCATTTAAACCTTGTGTAGTATGAAACAATTGGCATCGTAAAGGCAAGGACCATTCAAAATAAATGGGATTTATACAGGTGGATGTGTGTTTTAGTGCAAGAATATGGATGCAGTACTGCAGCAAAATGTTTATTTTTGTGCAGAAGATAGAAAACCTACAGGAATATTCTATATTCAAAGTTAAGCTCAATCAACAGCATTTGTAGCAATGTTGTAAAAATCTTGGTTACAGTGTCCCATACAATGGAAGTGAATGGGATCGAATTTTGTAGGGTCAGCCATCAACCACTGAATTTGACAAGATCCAAAAAGACACAGTATAAACAAAAAGATGTCTGAGACACCATTACTACTTAACCCTAGTGGTCAAGTGGTCAATAATCTAGAATCTTGAAAAATTTACCTGAGATGGAACAGCATGCAGCGCTTCTGTCCTGCCTCTGTGATCATCTTGAAGCCATCCAGGCAGCAGTAACGGCGGTGACAGTTCCCACAGCAGAACGTTATGAGTGGGCAGTCAAAGCCATTATGCCAAGTGCCATTTTTGTCCACATACCACAAGCAGTCCTCATTTGCACTCACTGAAAGTAATAATAAAAAAATAGTGGTAATAAATATAGCAAAACACTACAACATATTGGGAAAAAATATTCTAAAGGTGACGAATCCTATAAAAACTGAAGGCGGTTACACTTAATATAGGCTAATACAATGACATACAGGTCCTTCTCAAAAAATTAGCATATTGTGATAAAGTTAATTATTTTCCATAATGTAA
>JAPMNS010791648.1:0-14346 GCA_029874215.1 Squalius alburnoides
AACTCAGGTGTTGTCCCGAGCTCATTCCCATCATGTTCATGCTTTGAAACATCGACTCTGTGTAACGAAGATATCCAAACTTATGACAGAATAACCACTGAGATCCAATCTCAAAGCGTTTTAAATGCATACTGACTCACCTACGACTTTGTTTTCTCCATCTGTGTGTGATAAAATCAGACAATTATTCACTGCATACATCTCGAAAAATAAAGATCTCTCAAAAACACGTTACCTTTTCCATTGATCATGTTTGAGCTTCAGCAAGGACCAATAAGGTTCATGCTCATGTGTTGCGCTGCACGTTTGAGCTTCAGCAAGAGGTTTGCTCGCGCGGATCAAACAGGTTTGGTTAAGCTTCTGTTTATGTTTGCTGATCAATATTTATATGTGAATAAAAGCCTGAATTAAATCTGTTCATCATATAAACCGATCGAGTCTCTTCCAAAAATTTGAACTAAACCACTCAATTCATATGGATTAGTTTTACAATCTCTTTATGAACTTTTTGAAGCGTCAAAGTGGTAGTTACATAGCTGTCAATGGAGGGACAGATATCTCTCAGATTTCATTAAAAATATCATCATTTGTGTTCTGAAGATGAATGAAAACCTTACAGGTTTGGAACTACATTAGGGTACAAATTTTAAATTTTGAGTGAACTAACCCTTTAAGTGAATAATCATTTTCCAACATACTGATTTTAAAACTTTGTCTGTTAAATCTTAAATCACTCCATTTTGAAATTACTTGAAAGAAGATTTTATTGCAGAATATACTGAGTTTGTACAAAAATAGGACATATTAACCATGTCATAACCTGACATATGAAATAATAGTTATTATTTTTTAATAGAAGGGTTTATTGAAACTTTAGACAATAATAAATAATTAAAAAAAAGTTTTTTGCTGAATATCATATTTGAGGCTCAAGGCTTTTATGGCTCATATAGTATGATATAGAAGAATACAGAGCTCGTAATTTTAGAGGCCAAAAATGAGCATAAATATGCAATTTTGGTGCAGTTGAAAAAAAAAAAGTCTGAAAGCTTGTAATGTAAATCAATGAGATATTTACAACAGTATTGCAGACAAAATACCATATAAATGCATATTAATATAAGTTGTCACATATCTTCCAATAATATGACTTATGTATGATATTTAAAATGTTCTGTATAGTTTTTATTGTGGGGGCAAAACATTTAATGCACTGCAATACAATGATAACTGAGATATGTACAAATGTTCCTCAAAAGCCTGATGCATTGTATTTTATACTCACATTTTCACATGATTTAAAAAAAAAAGTATTATATATATTATATATTTTTATATATTTTGTATAAAAAGTATTTAAAAAGTAACGTACTAACTCATACATTTTTCTTAAAAAGTAGGCTAACTAACGCAATTAGTTACTTTCATAGGGAGTAACACAGTACTTTTAAACTTTCCCAAACACTACTAGAATGTATATACTGAAACCAAGTATTGGCTGTTTTAACTGTAATTATTTCCCACTGAAACGCTTTGAAATGTCTTTGCAGAAAGATATGCATATTAAGAAAAACAATAGTCACTGTAAACAGAGATGATTAAGAGTACATATCATAATCATCCTCATCGATATCTTCCTCAGAATTGTCCTCATCATCATAGTCTTCCTTGTCTTCATTCTCTTCCTAATCATCTTCCTCCCAATCATAAGCATCTTTGTATTCGTCCTCATCATCAAAACTATCTTCATCACCCTCCTCTTCTTCATCAGTCTCTGCATCAAAATCTTTCTCACTATAGTCCTCATTGACATCACAATCATCTCCATAATCCTCCTCCTCCTCCTCCTCCTCCTCATCATCATCATCATCATCATCATCATCATGATCATCATCAACTTCCTCTACATAGTCGTCCTCCTCATCATCATATTCCTCTTCATCCTCATATTTTTCTTTCTTCGTATTCTTCGTCTCTAATTTTGAGAGTTTTTCTTTAAGCCCTGAAACCTCTTGCTGTAGTGTGGAGCACATAAGCGCAATTTTTCTAACACAATCTTTTTTTTCTTTTGTTTTAGGTCTGAAGGTTTTTGCAGATTTCTTTAGACGTGTCTGAAGCTTGGCAGCGACTGCCATCTCCTACAAAAAGAAAATACATCAAGCAAATTAAACTGACAATGAAATCAAATTTGACAATTCTTATTTTTTATGGAATATTGCTTATGCATGTACATTATTGTTAAATTTCATGTACTCTCGTAATTTTTAATCAAAATGACTTCCACTCCCTCTTTCAGCTACATCTCTTCTCTTCTCTGATGATGTATTTACTGGCGTGAGGGCGGGAAAACCTGTCACTCACATGACATCACAGCAATAGCAAATCACAACCATCCAACAATCCAATCGAATCCTAATGGACAAAATCAAGTCCCGCCCTGCATTTATTTTTTGTTCGAGAAGACATTTCACTGCAAAGCCAATGAGCGGAGTTTGACGTCCAGCCACATCCTACCAATAACCCTATCCCTCTACAAAACTAAGCTCCACACATTAGGGTCCGCAGAGATGGAGCTGGACGAGGTCAAGCTCCACCCAATAGTTCAGAGAGGGAAATCTGGATGTTTAGGCTGTGTTTACACTGCAAGTCTTAATGCACAGACCTTTTCTGATTATTTTCCCCGCCTTACATTCACCACTGGTATCAGATATCTGTGTTTACATTAATCCCGCCCAAAATTATTCTGTTGATCTCTTAACTCTTTATAGCCAGCATAGATAAGTTAAAAGCAGTCATGAATGTTTGCGGCACAAAATTTGAGGAATTTTGGAAAACAACAGTAATTTTCACTTGCTATTTATAGGGTTTGTTTAGATGTAGAATTCTGAAGTGAAATAAAGTAGCACAGTAAGATTATATTTATTTGATTAATATAAACATTAACGTGGGAGAGAGAGAGA
This sequence comes from Squalius alburnoides, assembly GCA_029874215.1. Lineage (NCBI taxonomy): Eukaryota > Metazoa > Chordata > Actinopteri > Cypriniformes > Leuciscidae > Squalius > Squalius alburnoides. The sequence goes on from JAPMNS010791648.1 coordinate 2,961, forward strand.
TACAGTGTATCTGAGTTTGTACAGATGTGAGTTTAATTACAAAAACAGCTAAGTTATCACCTTGTTGCTGAGAAATATAATGTAGCTCTTAGTACAGAGGTGTTTTATTTATACAATTCACCAGGCAGAGGTTGAAAACGTGTTTTTATGTTCCTGAACATACTATGTGTGTGCACAATCACCACCTCAATAGTGCGAGCGTATACAGGAATGTCTGCTTCATAATACGACATAATATCTTTGTGGGCAAACGGTCACACTCGCCTTGTGGTGGCTTGGAATTCCAAGGGGAATCGGATATGTGTTTAGACGTAGGTCTGATGTCCAGATATCGGAAATGTACCTGATTAAAAACCACATTTGGAAATGTGCAACATATTCCAGTCTGTGTCAGACGTGGGTAAAAAAATCTGATTTTTTTTTGTGCCAGTGTAAACACAGCCTGCTCTGGAGTGTGCACCACTTGGGCCGCACTTGCACTGCAGGTCTTGATGCCCAATTCCGATTTGTTGACTATATATATTTTTTTTGCTGACCAGCTTACATCTTCTTTTGACCCATATCTGATATCCGAATTTACACTATTCACTTGGCGAAACAACCCCAGATAGACTTGCTAACTCAGAAAAGCTTAGGTCGAAATGGGCACAAAAAAAAAAAATGCTTTCCGCACCATCTTTAAAGGTCAGCAAAATATTGGGTTGAGAATTCTGTCACAGTTGCATTGCAATAAACGAAGAGTAAAGGATCTAAACGCAGTTTAACTTTTATTAAAAGAACTCAGGGCACTAGAAAACATGAACAGAACAACCAAACATAACACAGCGAGAACCGACAAAGAATTGAAGGAAACAGAGCTTAAATAGACGGACCAAACCAATCAACGGAATGAATAACAGGTGAACTTAATTAGGCTAACTGGCACACACGAAGAAACTAGGTCAACATACGCAAGCATGAAATAACTTTTTTTCAGAAAGAACATATTTTTTCAATGATGTACGAATCGCATTGACAGGGGAATATCCAATCTTTTCGCTTACATGCAGACGCAAATGCACGTATCCAATTCATATTAGATTTGTTCCACATAAACGAGGCCTGAAACTGATCTGAGAATATCAGAACCCATGTGATTTTTTCCTGCTTACACGTTTGTGAGTCATTTCTGATCTGTGCTAGTCTGGAAATCCAGACCTAACTCTAAAAGATTAATGGTCTGGCATCGACTAATGAAAATCGCCCAGCTCAAGGGATGGCACCAAGCATGTGTTCTTGTGCTCACGCGAGAACTCTGGATTACCAGGGTAGATCTGTGCCACATGAGGAAAAAAATCGGAATTGGGTCACCATATAATGTAAATGCAGTCTTGATTTCACTATACACTATATCACTATAAAGATCGCAAATTCCATTTCATGACAACTTTAATAAAGAATGCATTATTCATTTTATAATAGTCAAATTTGCTGTGTTGTTTTATATATCGCATAATTTCATTAGGATACCAAACCTTTAAATCTGCATGATGCTGTTGTCCGCCGGCAGTGCTACTGAAGCTGTTGTCTGAGTTCTGACACTGCTCTGAGGGTCTCGTCTTAATGTCTCCAGTCACGTCAGACAGTGTGTGTTTCTGTAGAGCTGGTATTGTGTAATGTTGCCTGACGTGAGTCTCACAGAGGAACACGTCACAAGTCAAACAAGACTTCACCGATTTCAATTTGCGCTCAGAGCAGAAATCACAGGCCACGTCTTCAGGTCCGGCATAGGATTGTGGTGGAGGGGCTGGACTGAAGCCTGCCTGCTGCTTGTATTTAACCACCTCAGCCAGATCTGCATTTATGTTCAGCACTGGCCGTGTTTCTGATGCTTTACCACAGTGTGGACAAACATATTCTCCTGCACAATTGTCCCAGAATGCATTAATACAAGCGTTGCAGTAACTGTGTCCACAGGGGATGGACACTGGATCCTTCAACATCGATTTGCAAATCGGGCACCTTAAGTGTTTCTCTTTTAGCAGTCTAGAAGTCACAAAATTGAAGACATTCTCTAAATGAAACTTTTCTGTACACTGCTGTCACAATTCTTAAAGTCACAGTTCACCGAAAAATGCAAATTCTCTCATCATTTGCTCACACTCATGCCATCCCTGATATATATGACTTTCTTTCTTCAGATAAATACAAATTAAAAATTTTAGGAAAATAATTAATCTCTGTGAGTCCATATAATGCCATTAAATGTGTACCACTTGGTAGACGCTTGAAAAACCACATACAGTGATTGTGACGGTGATCCGGACAACCCCAGTGGATGAATCAATGACTTCTGAAGTGAAACGATAGGTGTGGGTAAGAAAAATACAAACATTTGAAACTTTTTAACTATAAATCATTGCTTCCGGTCTACTGTCATATGAGCCTTCATCAGAGGGACATTGTGACACCTGAAGTAGGCTAAGTGCGTTGTGAAGCTCAGGAGAGAAGTTAATTCGGTAACATAAGGCAGATTGGATTTATATGCTGTTGAATGTTTGATGACCACGTTAGCTTATATGTTCGTAAACAACTTCCATCTGCTCCTTCTGGTTTACGCAGATCTACTTCTTCGGAGATGCTGTTCTCTTTCAGAAGATCTGTAACATCACGGGGGTCAGAATTCAGCACAACACTGGAAAAATTTGTCAATGGCGGGAAGCGTTGTATCATAAATTATGGAAAATCTTGTCAATGGTGGGGAAAGACTTTAAAATATTAGAATTTTTTCTTAAACACACCTATCGTTTCTCTTTAGAAGACATTGTTTCATGCACTGGGTTCATATGGATCACAGACATGGTTGCAGTGTGTGGTTTTTCAAGAGTTACACATTCACTTGCATTATATCGAATCACAGATATTGATTATTTTCCTTTAAATCTTTGTGTTTATTTGAAGAAAGAAAGTCATATACATAGGGGATGGGATAAGGGTGAGTAAATGATGTGAACTAACTTTTTAATGCTGAGTTTTTAAATGTTATTTATATTAACAAATAACAAAGGAATAACTTCACCTTGGATCCAATGGGAAAGTTTCTGCACCTTTGAAGTTGGTTGGTGGATCTATTGACCAGTCTGTCTTCAAAGTCAAACAGGTAGGTGTAGGAGAAGCTGATCTTACTCTGTAAGAAAACAGTGTCATTTAGGCTACTTATTTCTTTTAATTACATTTTATTACAAATATGACAAATGTCCTTACCTCAAGTCGGATGTAATGCCTTTTGAAACGTTCATTGGGTTGTCACTTTTCAGTGAAATATAACCGGTGACTGGTGAAGTCTCTCGTTTTCTCTTAATCCTGTCATTTTAAGTATAGTGTTGGTGCATGGTATTGTATGTATTCGATTAGAAATTGGTGGTTTGTCTTATAAAACAAATTTGTGAGAAATAATGTAATTATTTTTAAAATTATTGTTTTAGATTCTTGTTATTATAATATTTTATAAATTATCAATTAAATTACATTATCAAATTTGCATTCATTTTTGTTTTCAAGTAAAAATCACCTTGAATGCAAAGGAAATGTCTCTCCACCTTTGAAGTTAGTTGGTGGATTAATTGAACAGTCTGTCCTCATTGACAGATAGCTGAATGTAGGAGAAGCTGCTCTCTTTGACTTTTGCCTAAAGGGTGAGAATCATGTCAAACAGAATTGTGTGATAAAAACATCCATATTTCTACATTTTAATAAATTGCAATTTCAAATGCCTCCTCTATATCAGCAAATATGGCTTTCTTTATACATAAATGGAAAGGTTTACCTTAAGTTTTTTACCTTTTATTTTTGGCATGTTTTTTGGCAGTGTGTTCAGACTCTGATCTTTTTCTTTTGGATTGGCTTGAAATCAACAAAACATGATTTGTAATCAATTCTTTACCAATGATAAATATGAGCTAAACACGTCAAGATACTTCGTTTCAAAACTCAAATATGATAAATATGATAAAAACTCAAAAATACAGAGTTTTGTGTACCTTTTAAAATCAAGCTGTTCGTTTAGACTCATTGTAATGTCCTTTAAGAGCAGACAAACTTGAGACCTGTGAGTGAGTAGGCTATAGAAAGAGAGGCAAGCATAAATGAGATCATCCAATCGAAACTTAGTGGTTTTCACATTAAAAACGTGTAAAGATGCAGTGAAAATATGTGGGTCATGAAAGAATGGTAACACTTTTAAATGGGTTTATATAAATAAGATATACTTACAGAGTAGCCTAAATGAAATGTTCAGTTTTGCAAATCAGTTTCACTTTCAGTTCATCTTCCTTTCCTATTCACGTAACGCTCAACGTAATGTTCAACTATCTGCCCTCCTCACAGTAAACTAACAAACATTGTTTATTATAAGTAGCTTGCTTCTGTATATAAGCTGGTTTCAGATCTCCAGGCCAGCCAGCCGAAATGCGCCGAACACCCCTCTAAAATCAGCAAACAGACCTGACTTACAAGGCAAGATCAACAAAAACCTGCCAAACAAGTTTATGCTTGCTTTCAGTTGTCGCATGAAGACAACGTCCCAAATATGCTGTGTACTGGCATAACAGACTAGCTTAAATGTTTTCCTATTAGAACTGTACACAACATGTGTTAGGGGTAAGTAAGATGGGGGAAGATCTCTCACCCCAAAGAACAATGGGGATTTACTTTTAAATTGTAACATAGATTCAAGTAGCATTTGCAGGACATTGCATCGGCCAACTTGTAGGCTAATAGGAAATAAATAAACTTTCACTAATTTGTTGTCATATAGCACAAAATGTCAAATATTAAAAGATGCCCCCCTACTGGAGTAAGAATTAAGCCCCTCTGGATAGACTTTTACAGAATGTATAGGCTAAGAAGTTTTGATATAACTGAAATAATTTAAAATACTAAATAAACTATTGTATTTAGGCTACAATTTTTTGACAATTTACTTGATATAATTGAATATGCCTAACCGATGACAATCAAAACAGAACACCAGTAACAGAGATTCATCTGAAAGGTAAAATCATTCTTTGACTTATACAGGCTATATCAACTATAGCAAATTCCTATTTAACTTAAGATAGGCTATTACAATGTGCAAAAAACGATAGATTCTTTTTAGCCTACTCGAGCAGTATTTTCTTTGCAATCAGAGTAAATAGTATTAAGATACAATTTACAACTCAGTATTTTAATACATTGTAAAACAGTATGCAATAATAACATATTGAATGTAAATTATTATATTTAGGCTATAGCCTTGGCTACTATTAAATAAGTGCCGCCTTATTAGGACAAGCCCTCCCCCTAACGCTACCCGATAAGCACTTTAAATAACCGTTAGGCATTTTAATTCCACTTTTCACAGATGTTCTTCATATTTATTGAAAATAAAAGCCTTTCTAGTCTAACAATGCGATGGGGAAAAGGATAACAACGAGATCGCTACAAGCGGATTCGAACTCGGGTCGATCGCTTCAAAAGCACAATGATTATGCGGCTTACTCCTTACGCCACTGTGGATTAGTAGAAATCTAATACACCTCAACCAAACTTTAGTGTGTGGAAATAGTTTGGCAGAGGCAAGGATGCCTTTTTAGGCAATGGTCTCATAAGGTGGAGCAAAAAGAAAAGCGCCCATTGGATGTACAGCGATAAAAAAAAATAAAAAAGTGAGGTTTTACATTGAACGAGTAAGATAAGCAGCTGTATCTCAACTTTATTGCATATTCGATCAAGTAAAATCTCATGAGAACTTCGACTCAGAGCTTTTTCTGAGACCAGAACTGAAGAGTCAGACAGCGAATTTGCCACGACAATGGAAATTCCAATATTTACTGTTGATGCTTTTACCAATGTACCTTTCAAAGGCAATCCTGCTGCAGTATGTCTTATAGAGAAGGTAAGCTATTACTCTATCAGAAAACAGGCTTCTAAATACGTCAGCGTATAGATTAGTTATTCATGGTAATAAAATGTAAATGTGTTTGCGTGTTACAATGTTATAAAATGTTTCTCTGTAATACATAGGAGCTGCAAAATGATCTTTACCAAAGCATTGCTGCAGAGATGAATTTATCAGACACTGCTTTCATCACAAAACAGAATTCTGTGGATTTTACCTCAGGTATTCTGCATGCATCTGAGATGCATCTTGAAATAATCAAACAACTCTTATTTACATTTTGGATTTGATGTATTTTGAAAGGGGCAAGGTTTGGGTTACGCTGGTTTACCCCCAAAAGTGAGTATCCACTATGTGGACATGCAACACTGGCCTCAGCAGCAGTGCTCTTTTACCTTAAAAGTAAGAAAACGCTCATTCTGACATTAATCTTTTAACCAAAACCAATGGACTGGTGACCATTCTAAAAGCACAGTATACTCACACAGAGAATGCCAATCCTGTTGTGGTGTTTGAGACTATGAGTGGTGAGCTTATTGTGCGCCAGCATGAAGAATCTCTAATAATGGACTTCCCCTTAAACAAACCAGAGCCCCAGGTATAACCAAAAGACACTTTGTGGACACTCTCTTCAACAAAACCAAAATGGACTCAATCAAGTGGTTGCTTTTGGTCTGAATTTGAGTTTTTATATGTTTCATTTGCAGGACCAATATGAAATCAAGGACCTTTTGAAGGTAACACTGCCAGTTTTATTTCTGTTTTTAGAATGACACTTGCAGAAACTATTTCGTGTCACCATTTTGCCTTACGTTTTCAGGCTGCTGTTGGAGACTTACCCATTCAGGATGTGTGCTACAATCCAGCCATAAAAAATCTAATGATTCGTCTAGCTGACACATGCAACAGGTACTGCTGGACATTTCTGAAACTAACAAAGAAAATTACATTGATAATGGCAATGCATTTGTATGCATTAAATGTGAAAACAGCTTTGCTTAGAAAAAGGACTAATCTATTTGAAATTCTATGTGAAGTATGCCACATTCTGCAGTGTTGTTAATTCTTTATTGTTGGCAGGTCTGATCTTATGTCTTTGAGGCCAGAGGCAGAGACTCTTGTGAGAAATGAGACCACTGGTAAGATTAAAAGTCTCATCGTTACGTTGAAAGGAGCACAGACCTCTCAGTCTGGATATGACTTCTACTCCCGTGTCTTCTCACCCTGGGTTGGCGTCCCTGAAGATCCAGTCACTGGTGAGCAGAACATGAGAAATGTGTACAATGTAAACTCATAAGTATTACTAAGCCAATACTAATCAATGCATTATACTACAACTTTATTTCTAAAAGGGTCTGCACATACAGTCCTTGCTGGCTATTGGTCTGAGAAGCTGGAGAAAAAGAAAATGATGGGTAAAACCTCCTTTTCCTTTATGTCATGTCATCACAAACACTGGAATAAAAAAAAGAAGAATATAAGTTATTCTAATATTAACAAAACAAGTTGCTCAGATTAAGACATTGATGTCCACTATATTTGTTTTTTAGCTTACCAGTGTTCCAGTCGTGGTGGCGAGGTAAAGCTGGAGATAAGAGATGACGGTCGAGTGGACATCATTGGTCAGGCACAGATCATTCTTCAAGGAACTCTTAAAATCTAGACAAACTTGCACAACTGATTCATTGAATTTGTGGATAGTTTTGATGGAAATCAAGTACATTCATTTTCCACTTTAGTTTATATTCTTGTGAAGGTGCATTCTAAGTTATGAGCCATTTAATCACATTTATACAAAAGTTCGTTCTGGTTGGCATTTTTAATTTTTTTTAATTAAAGTAGCAGTTATTTGCAAATAGCGATAATCGATAGTCATTTGTGTCATAAGCAATGAAAATATTTTGAGATGGGATTTAAAATGATTTACTGTCCAAATGACGTTGCTGCCACCTTGTGGTACAATATTGGATTTGTACTTACTGTGGAGTCAAGAATAAAACAGATGAAGTTTATAAAATGTATTTTATTTATTTCTCTGTATATCTGAACAGAATTCATATTTTACACAATATAATACAATGTTCCTACAATTATGAAAAAAAGTCAAACGGGATAAGATTTTTTTTTGTCTTCAATTGCAGTTGATCTTGGAAAAATCTTTAAACCAGGGGTCGATACATGCATGTGCGTGTGTATTTATTTTATTTGTCACTTATCTAAACAAGTCGTTTTTTTGTTGAATGCTCAAAGAATATAACATTATGAATGTATTCTTTTTAAGAGCCCTGATACAGGCTTTATTAAATGAAAACACACACACACACACACAAACATTCTGACATAGTAAATAAAGGGTTTCGGCAGGTGTTATTAAGGTAAATTTAAAACTTAAACTTAAATTATATTAAACTGACTTAAAAAATGGTTGAATCTTGTATAACATAAAAAAAGTTTAAAATTGCTTAACCTATTTTGATAAGTTGGAGTTGATGAGTTAGCAATGTAAAAACATATGTTGTCATAACCTATTAATCCTAATTTTTTACAGTGTGGATTTAAAGATGTTTAGCTTTTTATTGGGAAAACAAGACAAAAATACTGAGGAAGATAATTTTTTTTGCAATGAGTGCAAGATTTAATGCCATGACTTTATGGATATTTTTTTAATGGATTGTTTGCCTTAATTTGTGCAAGGGTGAATTAAGACTTAATTCACAGAAACCCGATAAAAGGCTCATTTAAAAACAAAAACGAAATGGATTCCAGTTGACATATTACACAACAAATGTAAAGCATGAGCATGTAGGTATTCCTAAAACAGCTGCTATGACTAAATCCACACATTAGATACAATAAACAAAATATTTTAAAGAATAATAAAGACATTATTATCTCTCTCAGTAAGGTTGCAACATAATTTGAAGACACTGAAAAGGGAGAATTTATTAAAACCAAAATATTTAACAAAGCCTAATATATGGATCAAAATCTGTGTGGGAAATTACCCCATGAAGGTTACAGCACGTCAACACAGAGATGGTACCGATTAGGGCTGGGCATTGACACTCCGATCTCGATTCAATTTAATTGGACTCCCTTGTTTATACGTCATCACGTAAGCTACATCGCTGGAGCTTCGCTTAAACTTGCACGTCACATTAAAGAGCGCCAAATCGACATTGTTTGAAGTTCGTAATAAATTTGACGGCATTTGAAAGCTTAGACTTGGTTTCATATCAAAAGTAATGAAGCTTTTTCAATTCATTAGATGGGAGACACGCTAAAAAGAACATTGAATGACGTATTGTTCACGCATCAGCTGAAAACAGCATTCCCTAAATAAAATATCGATTCTTGGGATTTATGAATCGATTAAAATAAAGCAATTAACATTTTCAACCCAGCCATAAGTACCTATTGTAAACAGCACGAGTATAAGGCATCAGACAGACATGCAACCACGAATACTTCACAAACATGGGTCCATAGATCATGTTACAACTTATCTCTAAGGACACTTAAAACTGTAAGAAAGTCACCTGACCAACTGAACTGTTTGTGAATAGATTGAGAGTTGACTGACTTTGTGAATGAATAACAATGGGTATCTTGCAACCCGTCACATGATTTGCTTTGATCATAAGCTAACCAAATCAAATTATGTAGATTAAATGTATTAAATATGTAAAGTTAGGCATTTCTTGGTGGGTATCCAGAAGCTTTTTTAATTTAGTTTTTCAGCCAATCACATCGCCTAATTCACAATCGCTATTAAACATCATGAATCAGAATTAGATCAAAGGTAAACATCAAAGCTCTGATAGAGGCTAAACAGCTTGAAAGGTGCACAACAAGGACACCATGTTGGGAATCCCATCCCTTTCTGTGTGTGACACGAGTGAAAACATGGTTTCTGGATGTATGCACAGCTGAGCCTGACATTAAAAAACCCTCGTACATGACACAGACAGATGCCCTACGGCCAGATCCATTCAGGACTGAAACTACACTCCATAAGAAAAGTCCACTTTTGTTTTCAATCAGATAAAGACTTGACATAAAGCAGTTAGACAAAATAAAACAAAGTACATTATAAATTGGTCAGTTTAGGGTTGAACATTTTGGGGTTAGGTTATTATTATTTTTAAAGATATTAATACTTTTATTCAGCAAGGATGCATTAAATTGCTCAAAAGTGACAGTAAAGTCATTTATAAATTTACAGAAGTTTTTCATATTAATGCTGTTCTTTTGAACTTTCTATTCATCAAGAATCCTGAAATAAATGCATTGTTTTCCTATAAAAAAATAAATAAAAATAATAAGAAGCACAATGCTTTCCACATTGATAAGAAATGCTTGAGCATCAAATCAGCATATTAAAATTATTTTTTGAAGGAACATGTGACACTGAAGACTGGAGTAATGATGCTGAAAATTCAGCTTTACCATCACAGGAATAAATGACATTTTGAAATAAATTCAAATAGAAAGTTATTTTAAATTGTAGTAAAATTACACAATATTACTGTATTTCTGATCAAATACATGCAGCCTTGGTGAGCATAAGAGGCTTCTTTCAAAAACATTTTAAAAATCTTACTGACCCCAAACTTTTGAACGGTAGTGTAGTTACATAAAACACTGCAACTGTTTTACAACAACTAAAAATGGAAAAGCTTTTCCTTTGCGTTTTTCACATACAGACAACAATGCTGTTAAAACAATCCCTTTTCACACATATCTGCGAAAACGACTGAAATCGCTGTTCTGCTGCCAGACCAGTAGTTGGTGATGTCACGTTGTAAAGAAAAACTACACGCCTATAAACTGAACACATAATATGCATGCGCATGACATCACCGCTTTAACAAATCCGTGTTTTTGTAGTTTAAAGCTGCAGCCCGCAATTTTTCCTCTTTGTCGTCATCTCTGTTCGAAATCTGCACTTGCAGTTATTCACGGAATTATCAACTTTACGTGGGTTGTGCCTCGGCACGTCACAGCACAGCGCGGATTAACCCAATGTTTTGAGGAGAATGTGCGGCTGTCAGTCACCGCGCCGGTGTGGATACCGTCATTATGGAGCACAGATTCTACTTTTGGAAGTATGACCAACATAATATTTTTTTTTACCGGAAAATGTCGTCTGAACAAGTAAGCAACATCCACTTTTGTTCTGACCAACTAGGGAAAACCGTGCAAATTGTACTTTGTTCTCAAATTCTTCATGTTAACAACATAAGCATTGCGTGACTACATTTAATGCCCTTCCGATATTTGTCCTTGTTTTCGCATGGGCCCGGTTGCAGTCTCTTTTTTCTCTTAAGTCTTTCTGTTTTACAACAGGTGAATCTCCAGTTGTCGCTGGTGATTGTCGCTTGAACCTTTCTGGATCCGTCATTAAAGGGATAGTTCACTTTGAAATTAATTTTTGATATGTTTTAGCTTACCTCAAGGGCATCC
>JAPMNS010791664.1:0-10219 GCA_029874215.1 Squalius alburnoides
TATATATATATACTGTATGTGTAGTACTCCCTTTATTAATAAATGCGAGTGAGAGAGAGATGAAAAACTGTGTTACTTCAGTGGTCCTCTCTGTTGTTTGAGGATGCCACAGTCGTCATGGCAACTCTCAACTCCCAACTGCCACTCTGAATTCAGAAAATGCAGTGTCCCGTGCAAACTCATTATGATTAAAGTAGTTTAAATAAACCATACATAAAGTGTAAATAAATTGAAATAGATATAAATACAAAATAATATATATATAAACACAAACACTTTTGTGACCTAAATATACAGGGCGGTCACGTATGTATGTATGTATGTATGTATGTGTGTATGTGTGTGTGTGTATTAGCTTTTTTACAGTATACAACCATATTCATTTAAATTAATATGTGATGTGGTTATTTAATTAGTAATTCAAATGAATATAGTTATATAATTTCCTTTATTTAAATTAAAAACAACAAAAAAACAAAAAAGTTAAGTATATTTAAAAAGAAACATACACATAAATGTTATTAATGTATTATTGTTAATAAGTATGAATTATTAAACCATTACTTGTTATATAATTGTAATTGTAATAATAATTGTAAAATAATTAAACTAAATTAACAGTTGACTTTCATAGTTTTGATATATGTTTAGACTGAATATCCTAATGAGCTTTGATTTCTGATGGATTTCTGATTACATGAGATGGAGATCAACAATTATAAAGTTGAATTATCCCAAATTTCACTCCCATGTGATCTAAGAAACGATTTTAACATTGATGAGTCATTTTATATCTATTAAAGTATATCTGTATCTTTCAGTGTTACATTTTATCTTTGTCAGGTACAAACATTTCATTCCCAGTGTCCTATACCAGTCCATACGTCACAGGAGCCTTCTCACACGTCTACGCATCCATAACGTCTTTAAAGTGTTCCTTGAAGAGTTCATCAGGAATACTGTGGAAGGCAACAAGATCAGTACGCATGACCTGAAGGTCAAATACTTGTCGACTTTAGAGACTCTAACTGAACACTTCGGCCAGGAGGTGTTTGAACCCTCTTCCCTTATCATACATGACAATGAGCAGATGTTTAAAGACTCCAGCTGTGCTGCTGGTGTTGACCACAAAATCCTGGTGTCTGGCACGTCTGGCATTCACTGGTGTAAAGTCTCCTCTGTGGTAAGAAGGCCGTAGTACAAATAATATACACATAATAATATAATATAATGACTTCTGAATTGTAGTGTAGGTGCTAAAGTTTAACACTTTGGTTTAGGGCTTGGTTGAATTATCTCTTGACAATAAGTTTCCCTTTCCAGAAGAGACATAAATCAAAGAGAGACCGTAAGAAACTGAGTAAAGAAGCATCAAATGATCAAGGAGAGGATAGATGGACACTCTTTTCAGACTTTAATGAGATAACACATCTTGTCATCAAATGCTGCGTGGTTACCATCCACAAACAAGACGACAAAAGCATGGTGAGGCTCACTGTGAGATTTGTAATCTGTCAGTTTAGTTTCATTTAGGATAAGTTATAACTTCATAAACCCTTTTTTTTATTTTCTTGATTTTCTCCAGGAGCTGACGTTGGCGTCCCACGAGGAGGCGCTGTCCTTTGCCAGTCTTGTAGATGGATACTTTAGGCTCACAGTAGATGCACATCATTTCCTCTGCAGGGATATTGCTCCTGTCTCATTGGAAATCAGCCTAAAAGAGGGCTGCCATGGTCCAATCAAGTTAGTTCATTCACTCATCGTGTTTAAAGAAATAGTTCGCCCAAAAATACAAATGAACTCATGTTGTTACAAACCTGGATGACTTTCTTTCTTTTGTGAAACACAAATTTTTTCAAGGAATATTCAGTTGTTTTTTTTTTCCTTTCACTGAAGTCAGACAGTATTCAGGGTTTTGAATCTGAAAAAAATAGCTTTTTTTGAGGAACAGACCAACATTTTATTCAGTATTCACCAATAAACTTTCCCTCCGCTGTAGCTCTCAAATCTGTATTTTTGCTTATTCAAACCTGAATTTGTTCAGCAGAAGTTTGAAAGTTTGGGGTCAGTAATATTTATTTTTAAAGAAATTAATACATTTATTCAGCAAATTCATCAAAAGTGACAGTAAATACATTTGTAATGAGAGCTTTATGTTTGATATAAATGCTGTTCTTTTCATCAAAGAACCCTGCAAAAATATAGCACCGTTTCCTCAAAAATATTAAGCAGCACAATCATTCCCTTTAGAATGGGAACTCGCACTGCGTCCTAGGACGCTAATGGGGAATGCCTCAAGAATGACAGGTGTCTGAAGCACGTGTGAAAACACGACAATAACATTGGCCGGCGACAGCCTATGACGTCACTACTGGTGCGACCAAAGTATAAATAGGGCGCCTGTAGTGCATGTCATCTTTTTCTTGTCTTCAGGTCCGTTTGTTTATGTACATGTCAGAAAGCCAAGCGTTTCAGGAAGTAAGTGCCTCCTTATCAGAGCGATTCTCCTGGGAATTGAATGCGCTCATTGTGAGGTGCCATGTGATGCATTCGCGAGACTGACTGAAAGCAAAGGGAGAGTCTTATGAGATTCTATTACTGCTATTACTGATGTGTGAGGCCTAATTCTGTGGAATTAGATACAGAGAGAGTGAAAGCAGTTGTTATTTTTTAGATCTGCCTCACAATAGCAGTGCTCTTTTGGTGGCAAACACGACTGGAAGCGGTATTTTTTGCCCTAGTTGCGAACCCTTCCTAGTTGCAAGCATCTTCGTGAGTGTTGGAGGCTAGAGAGCCCGTTTTTCCTCAGGTTTGACTGAAGCACAGAACCCTCCCCCTGAGTCGGGTCTTGAAGCAGGGTCCTACAGTACCTGGGATGAGCTATTTTGATCTCGAGAACCTGACAGGAAGTGGGTTTTCTTCCCATGTTGCGAACCATTCTTTGCGTAAGGCACCTTCGGGAGTTTTGGAGTTTTTGAGATCCTTAGAAAACATTGTTTCTGAGTGGTCTCAGATAGCACTCAGCTGGCTCCCCTTGGTGGCAATGTTTTCATTGTTGAAGGTTAGTGGAATCCTTAATAGTAGGATTCCCAACTCCCAGTGAGTCGGTTTGTTGCTGGAGTCTCAATTTAGCACTTATACGATGCGGCTAGCACTTTTGCCTAGCCCCCTTACACTCTCCTGTGATCTGCGATCAAGGAAGGCTTAGAGCTCTTCTGGTCTCTGGACTCCAACAGGAAGTGGTCTGTTTGCCTTAGGCGAAGCCCTCCTGTTGTACGACACCTCTTGAGAGTTCTGGAGCCTAGAGACCAAATCATATTACAGGTTTTACAATGTAGCTAGCCTTAGCTGGTAGCTACCATTGGTCATTTAGTAGTCCTTGATGTATAACGTAGTTTGGCCTATAGATAGAAAGATATTCTTAATAACTATATTTATTTATAACATTTTATAACACACCTCTCCATGACATGACAAATTTTATCTTATTTTCACTTTAAGTATAATGCTAACACGTTTCTACTGTCTAGTGATAATTTGGAAAGAAAATTTTCAATTATAGCAATGAATGCAACTTTAATTGTATGGAAATGGGCAATTAAATAACTCTCTAATAACTAAATAATTTTCATTCCATTTTGTTGTTACTTTTCCATGTAAACAATGCAAATATCACCCTAGACGTGATTGACTGTTGCGCTCGCGTCTCGCTTCCATACTTTTGCAGAGTAGTCTATCGTGCATGACGCGGCTTTCTAAAATGTGGCTCTCAAGTTAAAACAACTTTAATTTCTAGACCTGCACTAAACTTTTTTTTTTTTAACCGCAAAAACGTGTCCTGTGTGAATGGGCCCGTAACTGATTAAAAGATAAACAGCACACGCTTATTTCAGTGCTGTTATATAGACAGTTTGCCTCGTTCGTTCAGTTTCAGTTTAACAGCATTAACAGCAAGTCAAGGAGGGCAAGGTTTCAACTGAACTAAGCTGCACAGATGCATTTTAAACATTTACAATATGTTCTTGCTCCATCCATGCAATAAATGCACGTTCTTAAATGAGCGAGGTTTTCTTGCTAATTTCTTCTGGGTTTGAAATGAAACAGAAATCAAAACAGGGCAGTATATTAATATTTACACTACAAGTTTACATACATTATGAAGATGAAAGGTAATTCACATCATGATAGTTGCCTTCTCAAACATTTCTGCCCTTTTTCGCGTTTTTGTCAGCCTCTGCTTTTCTGCTACAGATTTGAAGCGTGTGACGCGCCGGGCCGTTACTGTCAAGGAAATATAGGCTACTGAAAGTTTCTGGTGTTATTTTTTTGTGATTTGTTTGGGGCATTCTACAGCCCTTCATTAAACTGTTCAACACAGAATCCACTTGCTTTTTATCAATACACAAATCATAAAAACAGATTAATGGCCCATGCTTAAAAGCTCATGAGACCTCCATTTGTCAGGGGTGTGTCTCCTGTGGCGACTGACAGGGTATATTTAAATCCTTGGCAATATTCTTTGAATACCAGGTGTAGCCAGGATATCTGGCCTTTGGGAAATGAGTCACAACGACCGTTGGTGCGTGCTTCTAGGACGGGGAACTGTGACTCCGAATCAGTTCCCCGGTGGTTTTTCAAACAAATAAATGTGTCTCTGGTGAGCATAAGAGACTTTCAAAAACAATTAATGTAAAAAATGTTACTGACCTCAAACATTTCAATAGTAGTGTAATAAATTCATCCCATAATTCATATAACATTCCATAGACCTTACTCACAGCAGCACCATCTTTGATTTTAAATGGGAATGAAAGCGAGTCTGTGAGGCATAGACATTCATCTCTTCAGCGGGTTGTACCATTATTTAATGTGTTTTGGGATTGTTCTGCTGATGAAAAAGCAAAAATGTTTTTCCAAGAAATTTCAGTAGACAAAAAACTCCAGACATGAGCTGTGGAAAATAAGTGATCTAAGAGCTTTATACAGCTTACAGCAGATGCCATTGAAAACACAGTAAGTCTATCCCTCACAGCCTCGCGTTTATACCTGTCATGGTGCTGCTCTGAATCTATAGCTCTTATTTAATTGCTCAGCATGTTCATCAGCATCTACAAATGTAATCAATAATCAAATGACAGAGAAGAATGTCTTTGGACAGCAGATGTAATGGTATCTTATTTGTACCCCTCAGTACTGAATATGCCATCCATAAACTCAAGCACGAAGGTTATGAGGAGGGCATGTACCTGCTGCGCTGGAGTACTCATGACTACGACACTATTTTCCTGACTGTCATATGCAATGAGGTATGCACTGTTACTGTACATGCTGCTGGTAGAAAAAGAGGTTTCAGTAAAAGTTGTGTATGTCAAGCAAATGTAGAATAAAGGCCAATTCACACTGCACCGATAGACGGCACTGTGACAGGATCAATGTGTTACCCCTGTCGGAACTTGTTTTCGGCAATTGAATCCACGTTGAATCAACGTTTGTAAAAGAAAATCTGTTTGTGTAATAATAAGATACTGAACTGAAGTTGAAAGGTCAAAACTGACCCTTTTCTTTTAGAGGGATTATGATGGTGGCATCACCAAAGCCTTCAAGAACTTCCAGATTGAAGTGAGCGCACAGGGCTTCCTCCTGACTGGGACTGATGTTATGAAACCCACTCTGAGAGAGCTGACGGACCACCTGTCTAGCCAGGATCTCTCAACAGGACAAACCAGCATAAAACTTGAGCGTGGCTGTCCACCCCAACCAAAAGGTACTGGAGCTTCCCTCCAACAGTGATACTGCAGAAGTAGATAGCCAGAGGTTTATAATGTTTGTCTTCTAAACGAATTTAGAGAGGACTTTGTTTTTACATGTTCAACTTTCTTTAGTGTGTGATGTTGCTGTTTGAGCATGAAAAAGGTCTGAAAAATTACAAAGCACAAAGTCAAAGGAAGTTATTCTCTATATCAGTAAGCACTGAGTAAGCACTCCCAGAAACACCTCGATTGTAGTCTTGGGTTTTCCTCTGAGTAGTGAAGTATGAAGTAACTGTTCTTAACAGGGTGACTAAAATCATCCTTATAACTTAAAATATTGCAGAGACATGAATAATCTTCCATTCGCTACTTCACAGAGCAATCCAACCTCATCATGATGACCAGAAAAGATTCAGTGTCACAACACTCTTCATTAAACGTCTTCCATAGGATCTTCAAAGAGGACATTACCCAGGTTGGACATCAAAACTGTGTGTTTATGTACACGATATGAATAAAGTTAAATCTGTTTACTAGAAAACAAACACATTTTCTTATAGTGAGAATTTATTTCATGGTGTGTCCTGCTGGAAGATCTGACCAAAGCGGGCAGCTGTTGTTTGGAATATAGTAAATGTTTTTAAACTGCCATTATGTTGCAGTGCTAAAAACAAACAAATCAGCAACTAAACATCCATCAGCTGGCTTAACCAGCTATATATATATATATTCTTGAAGTTGGCATGAAATGGAAGTTGCGATAGTCTTTTTTTCATCTATAATTGTGATGTATATCTGAGAGAAACATGTAGGGCGGGACTTGATTTTGTCCATCAGGAATTGATTGGATCATTTGATATTGCTCTGATGTCATATGATGACAGGTTGTCACTCCAGTAAACGTGTCATCAGAGAAAAGATGCAAGAGGGAGGGGAAGGTATTTTGATTAAATATGAATGCACAAAAAAAATGATGTGCATGGATAAATAATTTATAATAAATACTGCAATATTCCATGAAAATAATATTTGCCCATTTTAATTTCGTGGTGACTTTATCCTGTGTTTTTGTCTTAACAATCTTAACACCCTTAAAACACATTTTCTTTGAAAAAAAAAAACAAAAAAAAAAACGAATTTGTGTAAAATAATAAGACTTATTATAAAATAAGGCTTATTATAGCATAAATCTAAGCCATGTTAGTGTTATGTATGTATGTTTAAAACCTGAAAAATACATTTAAAATGTTTTCTCTAAAAGCAAGTTTTACTTTACATATCAAATCAATTGATCTATATTTAAGGGTGTTTATTTTTTACTGGAAAACAAGACAAAAATACTGATTAAGAACATTTTGCAGTCTTGAAGCTGTAAACTAATTCAGGTTTAATTCAGGTTTACAGTGGTCTACCAGTCCAGATCAGCTATTGTTTTCTAGATAAGGTTGGGTTTTCCAATAGGGACGACTAGATAACTTTTATCTGGAGCGTAGAAATGGAAAGAAATGGTCTGTCTTATGAAGCTGATGCTTGTTAAACAGGAGAAACACCTGGGTCAAGGCACTCGCACAAACATCTATGCTGGGAAGCTGAAGTTGAGAAATGAGGATGATGAGGGGTTTTTGGACCATGAGGTGGTGGATGTGGTTCTGAAGGTGCTGGGAGCAGGGCACAATTACATTTCAGTAAGTGACAACCCATCTTTTGATACACGAGTAAATAAGGGGCAATTGCTTTCACAAATACTTCTGTACTTCTCTTAGGCCTTCCTGGACACAGTCAGTGTAATGCGACAGATATCCCATAAGCACATGGTTCTGATGTATGGCATATGCATGCACAGCATGGACAGTAAGTGTTCCCGCTCCACTGGACAATAGTGCAACAAAACTTATTTGTATTTTTAAAGTTAAAGGAATAGGTCAGCCTTTACTGCAGATGATCTCACGTCTCATTGCTGTTGTTCTGCCAGTCATCATGGTGGAGGAGTTTGTTCAGCGCGGCCCTCTGGATCTGTTCATGAGAAACCATCGCTCTGATCTCACACCCTCCTGGAAGTTCCAGGTTGCGGAGCAGCTTTCCAGTGTCCTCAGTTATTTGGTACAAAATTTCAGTTTGAACTTGACCTTGTTTCACCCTAGTTTACATTCTGTGGAATATTTCAAAGTTATAGGTCAATGATTTAATGACTGTAAATTATGTATTTAAGGTGTACACATCTTAAATATTTATAGAAAATAGATTTTTTAGAACACATTTTCCCAATCAGTGCTATTTTATCATTTTATATTAGCTTTATTTTTGTATTTTTAGTTTTCATTTTACTTGAGATTTTTCTTGTGTTTTTGTTTGTCAATTGTAATAGTTTTTGTTTTTTAAATATTTATATTTAGCTTTAATTTCAGTTAGTTTTAGTGTTAGTAATTTTAGCTTCGTTTTTAAGGTGTACACATCTTAAAAAAAAAATTAGAATAGTGTTAAATGCATTTTTTAGTGACAGCCCTGGTTAATAATAATTTAAAAAAACTTTTTTTCCCCAAAGAAACAATGCATGATTATGGCACACTGTTTGACAATACATTTTTAGCCTTTTATTGACACTTTTTTCTTTATTGCAATCACTGGACAGTTACACGACCTAGACATTTTACTTTAAGATAGTAAAAATATCAAAAATATTCATTTTAATTCCGAAATGTAAAACCTGTTAAACGTGTATTCAAGTCAATGTCTGTATGACTTGCATTTTAATGTATTTTTGAATAACTAAATAATATATCCAGTAAATTATATTTACTGTAATTATTAATGGATCCCAATAATAACATGTGGCAATTTAAACTACATTTCCCAGCGGATGATTTAATGTCCTGCTTTACCCATAGAGGTCTTAATAGTAATATAATTTGTAAATGCGTGATTTAAAACTCTCTAGTGGAATCTTTGGGACAGAAAATGGACTCAGTCTTATTTTCTCTCTTTCAGGAGGATAAGAAGCTTGTCCACGGCTATGTCTGCGCTAAAAACATCCTGCTGAAGCTGGATGGTCTTGAAGGACAGAGTGGTCCCTTCATTAAATTGAGTGATCCTGGACTGTCCATTTCTGTGCTCAGCCAAAGGGGTAACACACGCTCATGCACACTCATTCACAATAAATGTTTTACAACTTTTTTAATGGCAGAGTGCCTAATGAAATAAAAACAGAAAAGGTCTTTGTCACTTGACAGAAAAAGAAACCAAGCAAGCAACATTGCTACAGTGTAAATGTGCTTATAATAAGATCAATAATTTATATAGTAGCATACAATTATTTACATTTTTGAATATATTTTGTCTTCTCAACTTCACTGTTTTGTAATGTCATTGTAGCGAGGCAAAGGTAAATCAGTGTAATAGTGTTGACTAAGTGTCATTGACAGTTTCTGACAGAGCCCATAGCCTTTATGCAGAACATCACATGAACAAACACAAAAACAGGTCTCGTTGCATCCGCTTGTCAGAGAAACTTTGAAAAGTTTGGAAAGTCACGAGGCTGAGTAAATGATGACAAAATTTTCATTTTGGGGTAAACTAACCCTAAGGTAATATGCTAACCTAGCTAGTTCTTTTTATTATTCCTGTTTTATTCGATTTAAATATCTTAGAAGGAAAAAATATAAAAACTTTTAGATATCAACCTGTATATGTGATGAACATCGGTTACACTCATCTTTGCTCACTGCTCTAAAGGTTTCTTAAAGTAAAACGGCTCTATACATAATGAAGCACATATACAAGACCCGAAACCTGGAAGCAGTGCACCCTGTTTTATAGAATACAGAAGTTTGTTGAGCATAACCCCCATTTCGCACTACTAATACTTATTGTGCCTGTTGGACAGAATGTGTTGAAAGGATCCCCTGGATCGCCCCGGAGTGTGTTAACAACCCCAACGCACTGAGCGTTGCAGCAGACAAATGGGGGTTTGGGGTCTCACTGTGGGAGATCTGCTACAATGGCGAGGTGCCTCTGTCTGATAAGAAACTCTCAGAGGTGCTTGACTCTTTCTAATACGTTTAAACATTTATACTTGAATAAAGCAGCTGTTGTTTTATTGTAATTGAAAACCATGGATTGTCATTTGCTTCTTAAACTATATTGTCTTTAATCTAACCTCTGTGTACATGAACAGAAAGAGCGATTCTATGAAGTGTGCGGTACTCTGGTCACTCCCAGTATCAGTGAACTGGCTGATCTGATCTCTCAGTGCATGAACTATGACCCCCGGAAGAGACCGTTTTTCAGAGCCATAGCGAGAGAGCTGGGCCGCATCAAAGAGCAGCGAGAGCAAGGTATCTGTTACGTAATATCATACAATGACTAACACACAGATACTAGTCTTTAACTGTATTTTAGCCAATGGATTTCTTTTTTAAGAAAAAAAATAACTTTGTTGTCATCAAGTGTATCAAAAGATTTTTTATTTCACC
>JAPMNS010791678.1:0-11471 GCA_029874215.1 Squalius alburnoides
TCATCGGACTCGCGCTCTGATTGATTTGGTAAAATCAACGTCATTGTTCTTACTGTGTTTATTTTAGGGTGTAGGAAGCCTCAGGACACGCAGAGCTGATGTTGTTATGGCAATGTTTTTTTTTGTTTTCGACAGCTGTGCGAGGTAGACCAGTCACAACAGACTGAGCTGTCTGGCCAATCAGAGCTGAGTAGCTCACGGAAACGAGGGATTTAGAGAGATTGATTCATCTGACGAGTCGTTTGAGAATCATTGAAAATGTGGTGATGTTCAAATGTATATTATGAGAAAATKAACAGTKTTTTTTTTACCTTTGATGCATGTTAACCTGATTTTGGAGACTCCAAAACAACATTAGGAAACTTTAAAATAGCATAATAGGGGCACTTTAATATTTAATAAATAAACTGGAATATGAGCTGGAATTGAGTTCATATACTCACATTTGGAATGTTTTTGTCAGTGATCCGGACTGTGAGGGTCATCGCTGTGAAGGGAACGGAGGCTACGATCACCAGCCATATGAAGGAGAGGAGAGCCAAGATGATGACAGCAGCTCAGAGCACAGTTCATCCACTTCCACCTCAACCAATCAGAAGGAAGGAAAGTACTGTGACTGCTGCTACTGTGAATTCTTCGGTCACGGAGGGGTATGGAAACACTCTCCCTTGGCTTTCACCAAATATAACAATATTAATAATATATTACATAATTACATTATTTATAATAAACAATAGTATTTTTATTGTCAGCTGATATTCAAGCTTTTTTTTTCTATAGTATCTGTTGATATTGGATGTACAGTAGTTTTGGATATTTCATTGTTTTGCTCACTTCCCTGTTTTTACGTTCAAATTATCTTTGCCGTCATCTAACACTCACTTAAAGTTTATCTTCTAAAAACACCTATAATTTTAGCAAATCTCACAGTTAAAATCCATTTTTCATATATCACATTATAATGCTGTGATGCCTACATTCTTCTGTTAACTATGGTAACTAATTAACAAACAGGGAAGCTAATTAGGAATTTAGGAAAACAGGAACAGAGTGAAAATGACAGTACGCCTTGGAAAGGCACGTCCTCATGCCGACAACTGAGGCGGCAGGGAGGGGGCTCTGGAGAAGGACGTGTAACAGGGGAAGAGCAGGAACAAGTGCTGGTGACAGTGGGAGAAACCAAGGTGGTAATGACGGTGGGATGAGCCAGGGAAAGGAGTAGCTAGGTGGGGACCCAGAGCGCAGCCAGGACCCTTCGCGGAGTCGATGGAGGGAGGAGCCATGGTGAAGACTTGGCTGTTGACACCAGGGGGATGAGTGATGGAGATGAGGCAGGCCCTAGGCGCAAACAGAGAGCAGATGGGACTGGGCAACACCGATGGTCCTGGAGGCAGAGGCGGAGTCATAGTGGCAAGTGTCCGAGGTGGTGCCAGAGAACTGAGGTGGAGCTGGTGAGCCCGAGGGCCGAGGTGGAGCCGGAGGGAAGGCAGAGCCAGACAGTGCTGAAGGGGTGGAGAGACGGAGCACAGCGGACAGCTCGGAAGTCCATGGCTCAGTCAGAGCTTAACTTATTTAAACTTAAAATTGAAACTCTTTTGGGCGGTTCCCGGACAGGGTTTAAGTTAAGCCAGGAGTAGCCCTTAATCTAGAGTAGTTAATCGTGTTTTATAAATGGCTTTCTGAAACACAGATTACTACTTCAGATTCCAGGACTTCACCTGGGCTATGAAGTCCTGAACTAAAACAAGATTAATTTAAAACCAACTGTGCTAATCTGAATTAGCATGACAGAGGTTGCCTATAAAACATGGAATGAACCAAGAAAAGCTTAAAATTGCATTGAACTGAGAAGTAAATCCAAGGAAAACAATGACTGTAGAATAAAGTCTGCAATCAAAAAAGCTTTACTGAATAAGAGAAAACTCTTAAAGCAAATAGCAAAGAAAAGCTGCACACATCAGCTGTGGAATGTACGAAGCCCCTAAACTAAAGGGACATGCTGAAGGGAAAAAAAATGAGATAGGAGAAAAACATATTTTTCAATGTTTTTGCGTTCCCCAGAAACTGCATTTGCTTGCTAAATGTTTTGCATTCCCTCGAGAAACTTTTCGTTCACAAAAATGTTGTGAGCCAACTCAAAATTTCTTACTCTACCCACTCCGAGCAGGATTCGAACCAGAGTCTCCAGCATGGAGATATGCATGTATGTATGTGCAAATATAGGTTATAGCACAGCGTTAATCTGAAGTTAAACCTGCCTCCTGGTAGGTTTAATTTAAGTGTCAATTTAGTCCTGGGTTAGCTTTAGTCTTCCTCCAGGAAATCAGTTTATTAAACTCTGGTCTAGACCAAGCCTAGAACTATTTAAAAGACCATGACATAGAAAGCAGATTTCTTTTAATCTGGTTTAAAAGGCCATTTTAGGACTAGGCTTAATCTCTGTCTGGGAAACCGCCTCATGCTGTTTTCATATAAAAAAAGTCTGCACTCTCAAACTCGCGCTTAATTACTACTCTTCAAGGTTTGATGATTGAAATAGTTTATCAATATTCTGTTCTTGGGATAAATCCCTTAATTAACCAATATACATTAGAGAAAGGGCAAGCAGAATGGGTAGATAAATAAATTATTTTAAATGAATTCTGTGGTTGGGGAAATATGTCTACCCTTTTAAATCAAGACACGACCAAGTTGTATTTACAAGGTGTCCAAATGGCCATACTAGACTCATGGGCATTTATTGATGGGTGAAGAAGCACCAAAATGTCTGTAAAACTGTAAAACATATTCTCTTGGACTGCCCAATCTTTAATGTTATGAGACAGCACTTTTCAGGACAAACTTTGAGGGCCTTATTTATGGATCCAGATTTGTTTAAAACATTTTTAGCACAAGTACATTTAAAGAATATTTTATAGAATTATACTTTCCATTGTTTTCATTATATTGTACTTATGATGTTATGTTTGTTAAATGTTTATGTATCTGCCATGTAATAGCCGGTGATGCTGATATGGCAATAAACTCGACTACTACTACTACTATTGTACTCTCGGTTGGAAGGCCTGTGTTGTCATCCCATAGACTTAAGCACTGGTACATATTTATATATACAATTATTTTGGGTTTGCTTCCCTCTTGCTTACAGCAGCATATCATTCAAAAACATTTATGATTATATTTTAAACATCTGCTTAAATGTATCTTGTAACAACCAGTTACAAGATAAATTATTTTTAAAAGAATTTATATCACTAAATTAATTTAAGGGTATTTTAAAGCATTTGATTTTGGATTTACTTGATTGTATTTGTTTTGAGTTATTTGTGTACATTCTTTGTGTATGTATATTTATGTTTTTATATTTAAATAACTGTGCTGCCTGTCTTGGCCAAGTCCCTCTTGTAAAATAGATTTTAAATCTCAAAGAGTTTTATTTCCTGGTTAAATAAAGTTTTCATAAAAATATGTAAATGAATAAAAGAACAACATCTGACCAAGGCAGTGCCGGAGGGATAAGGGAGTCCGGAAGAGTCGTAAGGATGGTGGTCTCTTGTGGAGCCGAGGGAGGAAAGGAGCCAAGGCGGAGCCAATATGTCGACAGGCTGAATCTGCAGAGCAAAGTGGAGTAAACCAGGGAGGAGCCGATAAGCTGACAGGAACCAGCGGAGACAGAGGACACTTGGAGCTGGGCAGGACCAGTGAAGACACAGGAGACTTGGAGCTGGGTGGAACCAGCAGGGACATGAGAATAAGGGAAATATCCTCTTCCAAATTAAAATAGCCACCAGAGATCAGCAGCAGCTCACCCTTAGCAGTGGGAGTGTGGGCGGGGGTCTACATCCATTCCCTCGAACTTCACTAGTGGTCCCATGGTGGCACATGATCTAGCCAGCTCACACACCTAATCATACTCACAGTTGGACTCAGGCTCTGGGGCTATGGTTGGCTCAGTCCTTTTCTCTGGCGCTGGCTCATGCATCACAGCAGGCTCAAGCCCTCCATCTATAGTGGGCTCTGGCATCATGCCCGTGCCACGGGGCGATGGCTGGCTGGGCTCTGGGTCCGGAGTGGGGCTAGTGATGTCTTCCGATGGTGAACACTAATCTGTCTAATCACCCACTCATAAACAAAGTGAAGGTCCCCCAAGACCGACCTTGGGCTGGCGTGCTTTTGTGCGTTCGTTCAAGCTGGTGTAAAAGATGACACACAGAAGAATGCTCAGGAAAGTTTGTGACGCCAGTTCTAAAAATCCTCAGGTGTGGTCCTCAAAAGATTGCTGTTCCTGCTCTAATGAAGCGCACGACGGAAGGAATTCCAGAACAATAAATCAATAAATCCATTAAAAAAACAACAACAAAAAAAAACAACTCAGGATATCGTTGGAGATACAGGAAACATAACCACATTAATACTGATGTTGACGATACCAGACAAAGAACTAAGGAAAGCCCAGCGCTTAAACTTATGCTGAGTAATCAGCGTGAAACAGAACAGGTTTGTGGAATTATGGACTATTGAAACAAACTAGGAACACAGGAAAACAGGAACAGAGTGAAAACTAAACTAAAACGGGACGTACATGTGACAAATAGTAATAAACCGGAATTTGTTTAGAGAATAGGAGAGAATATTGATGTGCCATTTATCGGTTATCGATCATAACATAATCGACCGGTAAGTGGCTTATCGGTATTTTCAAGAATTGGAACATGATGGAAAGTACAGTTTCCTGTCACATTATCATAAAGCAGTCCTTACTCACAGATGGTCTTGAAAATATACATCTACCACGGTATAGTAAAATCTCTTCAAGTTGACACTTTTCTGCTCGTACACACTGTATACATCAGAACGGCCAGCTCTATTTCAGTTATAGTCAGTCACTTTGAGGTGTTATCAGAGCTTTTTAATCAGTGCGTGGTGTTCAAAATGTCTGATGGATCAGTACATGCTCTTATTTCCTGCACCAAAACAGTTTTGAGTGCTCCAGTGCTTTTTTTCAACCAGCCCCTATTAATGGAATATTTGTGGAAGCAGTTCATGTTAAGCGTTTACCATAGAAAGTGTCATGAATAAATAAACTAACTACTCATGTTGTTTGTGGTTTGTAGCCTCCTGCCGCACCCACCAGTAGGAACTATGCAGAGATGAGGGAGAAGTTGAGACTCCGGCTGACTAAGCGGAAGGAGGAACAGCCTAAGAAGGAAGAATTGCTGCTGGAGCGGGATGGGGTGGAAGACCATCGCAAGGTAGAGGACCTGCTACAGTTCATCAACAGCGCAGACAACAAACCTGTCACCAGCTCCAAAGCAGCCAAACGTGCCCGCCACAAACAGAAGAAGGTAAACTCATGCTTTTTTGTCTGTGTCTACTAATTTATGCAAAAATACATTAAAAATGCAATACTACTGTTCTGATATCGTAATGAAGAATAAAAGGATTTATGTATATGGGTTCTCTGATTGATCAGGTGCCGATGGTTATTGGCCAATAATAGCTTTATATAGTTTGATTAGTGGTCTCTATAAAGGCTGTTCAGAAAAGCGGATCAGATGATGCTAAACTCGCAAGACAATTTTTCTATGCACAGCTAAAATTCCTTCACTGCATTAACTGTCTGACAGTTCTATCAAGCATCTGAAAAACGACAATAAATTTGCAGTCTTTGTGTAGAGCGGAGACATTGCAACCACAGCAATGACAGTAAGAAACTAGAGGTGTGCGTTTTTTTTTTTAAACATTTTTAGTGAATTTTTTTTTATTCAAAGAGGTGTGTATTCTTTCCTCCCTAAAAGCCCAAACTTGACATCCAAATCAGCTACATAAGTGATTGTCGGTAAATACAGTCTACTGTTGCTTAACTGTATGACATGCTCTAATTAAAAGAGCAATTAAAGGGATAGTGCACCCAAAAAAGAAAATTAGCTCATGATTTACTCACCCTGAAGCCATCCTAAGTGTATATGACATTCTTCATTCAGACTAATACAATCGGAGTTATATAAAAAATGTCCTGGCTTTTCCAAGCCTTATAATGGAAGTACATAGGTATATATTTTTTTATTTTTCCATCAAATTCTATCCATCTGTGATAAAAGGGCTCGAAACGGCTCTGGGGGGGTTAATAAAGGCCTTCTGAAGCGAAGCGATGCATTCGTGTAAGAAAAATATCCATATTTAAAACTTTATCGACTAAAATAACTAGCTTCCGGCAGCTGCTTTAAAGTGTTTAAAGCTGAGAAATATATACTGTTTCCCTTCCCCAAGAGACCTTCTGTGCAT
Source organism: Squalius alburnoides (assembly GCA_029874215.1). Taxonomy (NCBI): domain Eukaryota; kingdom Metazoa; phylum Chordata; class Actinopteri; order Cypriniformes; family Leuciscidae; genus Squalius; species Squalius alburnoides. The sequence goes on from JAPMNS010791678.1 coordinate 6,286, forward strand.
GTGCTCCGAGACAGTGGAACACGAGCCTAAATGGTTGAAATCACACATGGCATGTCAAAATGCCCGGCTTGGTGAGTAGTCGGTTATGTGTTAAGTGAACACAAACAGTTGGGAAATGAGTCGCATGTCTAACAGTATATTGAATCCATACAATCGGTCTTAAAGTGACAGCAGCCTAATATTCCTGCTTCTGTCTGTGTTCTTAATGTTAATTACACTCACTGCTCTTTAGTAGATTTAGTAGGATTAATGTACATTTTATTTATAGTGTAAACTATGCAGTGTTGTTTTACATATGATTTCTTTCTGTTGCTAAAGACTGTTCTGCTTTTTATTTTTATTTATTTCACAGGAATGCTATTTTTAAGCTCTAAAGCTGTTCCCAATCACTTTTAAGAGATGGAATGAAATACGTTGCACATGTTGTTTGCCAATAAATAAGAGTTGTCAAATCATGATACTTTCTTATCTCTTTTTTTTTTATATACTTAAAATATATTAAGAATAGTATCATTTATTTTGGTGATCGCATCGACCAATGCTGCTTTGCCGTTATCAGTGATCGACCCAAAAATATAATATATATGTATGTGGGATCATGTGTGTATATATCTTATGGGTGTTGTCATGAGATTAACTGTCTAGGGGTTTGTTTGGGTGCAGATGGAGGAGAAATCCCGTCTTGAGGCAGAGGCTCGGGAACTGGAGATGCAGCAGCAGCTTTTGAAGGAACAGAGAAGACAACAGCAGGAGGAGGAGGAGGCACTGAAGCAGGAGCTCCTCCGTCTGCAGGAAATGCAGCACTTGAGGGCATCTAAGAAGAAAAAGAAAGACAATAAAGCCAAGGAGGTGACCAAGTCTGAAATTCCTTCTCTCGTTCCAACAACCAACAACCCTCAGCCTCTTCAGCAAACAGCACAGAGCGTTTTAGAAAAGAATATGCAGAACGGCAAAACACAGCTACTGCACAGTCTCATCCGTCTCGGTCCTAAGGAGCCTCGTCTAGAACCTGAATTACCTACCAATGGGAAGAACGGCCCATCGCAACAGCCAAGCCCAAAGACTTGCAAAGAGAGACCCTCAGACTTTCCCGCCCTCCAGAATGGCACCACCTCCCACCCAGAGTCCTCCCATGCCAAGGTCAAACCCAAACAGCAAACAAATGGCTCCAAAACCAACGGTGAAGCCACAAAGAGGCCAGCCGAGACCTCCAAAGCTCCAGAGCCTCCAAAAGCTGGGAATGCGGCCAGCCCTCAAACTGACACCAAAGCCAAGCAGAGAGCTTCAGAGGAGTCAGTGACCGAGATCAAGAGGGAAGAGAGGACTAATGGGAAAAAGCCACAGAATGGAGGGAAAGATGAGAGGAACTCTCCAATTATCGAATCTTCAGCTTTAGACCCTCCTCAGCAGAATGGCAAAGTCCCAAACAACGAGTCCCCTCAGCCCAAAAGCAAACCCAAGAAGAATAAGAAGAAAAAAGCAGACAAGATGAATAACTCAATAGGTGAGTGTGAACTGCCAAATTGTCTGAAGATAAACCATAAAACGAATGTTTTACAAAGTTAGAATTCTCTTATTGTCCAACAGATGATGTGTTTCTGCCCAAAGACATTGATTTGGACAGCGTAGACATGGACGAGACCGAACGTGAAGTGGAATATTTTAAAAGGTACTGTTTGGTAGTATTCAGTAATATTTTGAAGTGCGGTCACATTAGCGAAATTTCGTGCAAAAACAGGTCCATTGTTAATAGCATGTATAAAGGTCTGCTTATACAGTAGACACTTGCCGCACTGTTGGTCAGTGCGGCAAAATCGTGTGACCAACTTGAATGTGCAAAATCTGCATGGGGAACTTTCATCCTCACACGAAACTGATGATCGTGTGGATTCCTATTGGAATGACTCTATTTTTCCATTTCGCTAAGCAGTGGTACATGTGACCTCACCTTTTCTCAGGCATTCATGACCTTTTGTTCCCCAATGAATCTATTCTTCACCCTTTCCGCAGGTTCTGCTTGGACTCTGCGCGACAGACGAGGCAGAGGTTGTCCATCAACTGGTCCAATTTTAGCTTGAAGAAGGCCACGTTTGCTGCCCACTAATGGGTCTTCCAGAGACAATGGCAGGAATCGATAAGCGTTCCTCTGGTTTCTTCTCTCTCTCCCACATTTCTACAGATTGACTGCTGACCCCAGTGCTGCTATGCTTCAACCGCTCCTCTGGTCTACATTATCCATGCCGCCTTGCCTTTTCCTTGTTGCTCTGGTTTCTGCAAAGAACCCAAAACGGGCTTATATTCCTGCAGTACTTCTGGAGAGAAAAAAAAGAGCAAAGTCGAAAAACAACTCCAAAATGCTACTCTATAAGTTTATCCCTATTATTTTGGTTTCCCCTTCTTTTAAAAAGCGTGTGCGCTTTTTGTCAGTGAGTGGGCCGTTTCCCTTAGGTCTGTGTGTCATGTTCTGGGTTTTCTCTGGCTTTATGTACATTTGGATGAAGGCACTGCAAATGACATGCTTAAAGAAAAAAGCTGAATATGAAAAAAAAGATCCTTTTATTCAAATCAACTGTGGCTTTGCTCACCTTTGCACCTAGCACTGCACTTCCTCACACCTCATCGTCAAGAGAATCGGACTGGTCAGCTTCACGTCATTGTCCCCTTTCTCTCCCTTTATCAGGAGATCGGCTAATACTTGACAATGTTCACGTCAGTTCCATTTAAAATTGTTCAGAGTAACAACTGTGTTCAAGTTACCATTTTTATTTTTGTTTTTTATTTTTATTTTTTTTTCCAACTTGTACCAAGCTTGTATCAGAATACTTTCAGAATTGAATCGAAAAGAACAATACTCACACTATCAATCTGTTATAGAGTGTATATTGTATTAACACTGAAGCCGGACTGGCTACTTTTTAACATATTGTTAAGTAATATTAAAATCTTGTCTTTCTTTTTGAAAGATGGAATACAGTAGAGTGGCAGGACATTTCTGTGTCAGTTGTCTTTTTTTCCATCTGCATCTTATAACACTTACCAAATTCCTAACCTCATCCAATAAAGGGGAAATACAGAGCCAACTGCAGATCAACATAACAGGAGCAACCTAACACCCTAATTTGCATGACCTGGCACCTTGCAACGGGTCCGTCCCCATCGTTCTGGTAAGAACGGATGCGTGTGAAACACCACAACGGTTTCACTCAGTGTTTACGGTTTTACACTGGCTGTATCTGCATACTTAAAGGGTTAGTTCACCCAAAAATTCTGTCATTAATTACTCACCCTTGTTCCGTTCCACATCCGCAAGACCTTCGTTAATCTTCGGAATACAAGATATTTTTAATGAAATCCAAGATTTCTGTCCCTCCATAGATATCCAACGCAACTTACACATTCAAGCCCCAGAAAGGTAGTTAAAGTAATCCATGCAACTCCAGTGGTTCTACCCCAATTTTATGAAGCAACGCAAGTGCTTTGTTTGCGCAAAAAAAAAAGCCACCATAATTTAGTTTGATTTATTTACTACCTTTCTGGGCCTTGAAAGTGGTAGTTGCTTTGGATATCTATGGAGGTACGGAAACCTCACGGGTTTCATTCAAATATCTTCATTTGTGTTCTGAAGACAAACAGAAGCCTTATGGGTTTGGCACGACATGAGGGTGAGGGGTTAATGACATAACACTTTTAGCAATAATAACAGTGATAATAGTTATCCAAACATTTGGGATAATTTGCTCAATTTCATGAAGTCATTATAAATAGTTTAAGGTTTATTTTTGCTTTGTTTTCTTTCCTCTTTCCTTATTACCAGGGTGTGGCAGGTACAATCCCGGTTCAGGCTGGTGTTTTCACTAATCAGTAAAACCATCTTTTCCAGTGCAATCAATTGGACAGGGTTTCGGCAGTTTCTGCTGAGAGGTAAGTGAATGTTGAAGGTGAAAATAACCCTAAAAGTATTTCAGATTTGATCATTTAACACAACTGATTTCAACTAAGCATGCCCTACTGAATACATATTGAGATAAAGGTGATGTTTATGCTGGCGGCTGTTTTTGATAAGAAAATAAAGGAGGGGGGGGGGAATCCCTGCCATCCCATGAAGGGTGTGTTAATCTCAACATGAAATTAAAATAGACTTTCTAAATGTTCCTTGTGTTATTGTGCATGATTCTCCATTTCAAACTAATAATTTGGTTGTTTCTTTTTATTTCTCTTATTTAAGTCTGTCATTACCTTGTCAGAAAGGTTGCCCTCCAAAGGTGAATCATTTAAAGTTGAACTGGAAGTACTGATCAATTTGACAAACTCTTCATTTGAGCAAAACTCTTTAATACAAAACATTTAAATGTTAAAAACAAGTTGGTTGATCGTGATCAGAAGTTCGATTTACCTTGGTGTTTAAAGTGACAGAGCATTTAGAAGTATTTACATGGTTTTGGCTTTCACTTCTAAAGTGCAACAAAAATTATGATTACCTCACTCTTCAAGAAATGTATTGGAATCACATTTTAAAATGGGAGGGAGGGCATATTTTTAAGCTTCGAAACCACTTGACAGACTATTTCTAAACTTACAACTCCCACAGAGAGGGAACTTTTGTCACTATCCGTCATCATCAAACTTTGTTTTATGTTGGGCTTTTTTTTCTTTACTTCCTGCCAAAAAAAAACCTTTTTCGCTGTGGTAAACGCCTACCTCCTCTTAGCATGTAACAAAGAAACCGATATAACAGGTTAGAGAGACTGTTGCTTGTCTTGCTCTGGAAGAGATGATCTAATTTTAGTAATTGATAATATATTTAAACATATATTTACACCATCATGACATTCTCAATGGCAAGTATAAATTTAGTGCCTGGTTTATAAATCTAATTTTATCAGGCAATAATTGAGAATGGCATGATGGTGTAAATATATTATCAATTACTAAAATGAGATTAGCATAACCGATGGCCATATGCAGACTGATATCTATGTTTGTTTGTTTTTTTCTTTTCTTACTCACTAACATTTAGATATTTAAATCAAATAAAAAGAACTAGCTAGGTTAGCTGATTACCTTTAAAGTCCATTGATATCTGCATCAGTTATCAGTTCATACTGCCATTAACACTTCCTCCAACAAGTGGAAAAAAATTGTAAACTAAACTATTTTAGTGTAGTAATCTAGAATTTAAATGTTAT
>JAPMNS010791705.1:0-14035 GCA_029874215.1 Squalius alburnoides
TGTAAGTAATAATGTAGGGAACCACTCGTTATACATAAATCAGGTAACAGTTCATGTTTTACTTACATATACAATTTAGTTTTCATCCAAATAACACATGCTGAGTAAACGATCAGCAATCAAGAGCATTCAACAGAAGTGCTCTCTCTCTCTCTCTCTCTCTTTCTCTCTCTCGTCAGTTAACGTTAATAAGCTACATGCCTCGTTTGACTTTCTTTGCCATTGACAGCCGACTGAACTACAAACTTTCCACTGACGTCTGGGAAAAAGGGATGCGCTCAACCAGCTCACGCATCTGTGCCGCTGCACGCTCAATCCACTGCACATTTTTCTCTTATCAGCTCGCGCACCACAGCTACAGGTCTTCCTATATTTCATTTAATATTCCACTAATAAGATACATTTACTTCACAGACAGCATTCTTTTTTATCCCCATTATACTCTCTGTTGTCAGTGTTTCTTTGTCTGAACACAAGTGTACTGTTATGATTCCTGTCTTGTGTTCCCCTTGTCTTGTGTGGACTTTTGTCATTTCCTGTCCTGTGCCATGTTTTGTAGTACTTTGTACTTGTACAAATGCTACATGGTATCGGTTGTTGGTTGTCCGAGCATTTTAACGAGTACGAGTACGATTACATGAGCTCGGTATCGGTGCATCCCTAGATTATATTGTCTGCTATATTTGCTTCTAATTTATTAAATCCTGGCAAGTTGTTGATGAAACATTGATTAAAATTAAGATACAATATATACAAAACGAAATTCACTAAAGAAAGGCTTTCTACAAAACGAAACTTAATGAAGTGGTCAAAATCATGTCTGACCCACGTCTCCCGATATATTGCGGCATCTTGCAACACATCCTGCCTTGCTAAACACACATATGTGGGAGATCCAGAATGGATAAAAATAACTCAAAAAATAAAAGAGGGCTATAATAACCCCATTAATGGCATGTTTGAGTCATGCTCTTAATGAACTAAGTTTTATTTCCTCATTTCCTCTTTCCATATTGTGAATAATAAATGTGTATCATTTTAATTTTCTTGTTACATAATGGAACCTAACTTATTGTAATAATTATTTGACGTAGCCTACTTTTACACATTTTTTAACTGTTCATCCTACCTAGTTTTGTAAATGCAAAGCCGGTGTGTCTTATCTGCAGTTGTCGCTGTTTGCAAAGAATATAAGATTAGACATTTCATGACGGCTATTTTAGAGGTGTGTCTAGCGATCCACAGACTCTTTTGAATGTCTTTTAGAACTTTTCAAATTAAAAGCTCTCAATTAATCTCAAAGTAAAACATTGCTGCAAAAACGTTGGCCGCCTGTTGCCGACCCCTGCTTTAGACTAACAAGACCAGGCATGATAAGATCAGGAACATGAATTAGAAAAGCAAAGAGGGTTCATTTGATATTGACTTTAAAAGTCTCATTCCTCAGGTGGTTTTCCAAACCTGATTAAGACAAATGAAGAGGTCCTTAACACCCTCTACCACATCTTCTGTTTCTCCCTCTTCTGTTCACTGGAGGGAGGCATAGGGTCGATTGACAGGATCAATTATTGAGTAAGCATGGGCACGGTGGGGTATTTCCTCCCTCAGCCACACAGTGGGGATCAGAGGAATGAACAGCTGTGGCTTCCCCACCGGCCGAGCGGCACAGCGGCCCACTCGCTTCATTAAGCCCTGTCCTTCCCATAGACGCCATCGATCCACCACAACCAACCTGTCCACCTGACCCCACAGCCAAACCGGCCCACTTCAGGAACCATGACGATAAATAATGACATCACCTGATGATCTCCTTCTAATGTGCGTCACTAACAGAGGAAACAACACATGCTTCCACCCCTTCTCAACATTCACTGCCTACACACACACCCTGACAAACATGTTCTTCCCTAATGACTCCATCTGTAAGTTTTCCAATCCACCAAATGAATGCATTTCTCTCCAGACACATCTCTGTCCCTCCTCCCAGCGCTTCATCAGCCTGAGCTCAAAGCACACGTCGAGCGGCACTTCAAACAAAGCTTTCCTAAATTACCGCTCTCACACACAGGTTGTCGATGCTGCACCACACAGGGCTCGTGAACATGCTGTTTTGCAAACCGGTGTGACCTTTGGTTATTCCACAGGCCTCTGTGTGTGTGCATGTTTGTGTGTACATATGAGGAGAGGTGTGTCTTTTTTCACAAATTCACTATCCGTTACAATTTCATTTACAATAGATAAATATAATTAAAAATATCAAAAAAATTTTATTTATTAAATTTTAAACAAAATTTTTTCCCCATCATATTTGATTTAGCAAAAGGACATTTTGTTGATTGCTTGGTTTTTATTCCTGCTGTGCAACCTCACCCACTTTTATCTCACTGGTTCAAAATTCTTCTCCTCATAAATGTACATGAAACATCAATTATCTTCCAATTGTTTGTGAATGTGAACGTCACTTTCTGCAGTATTTTTGCTGGACAAACTAATCACTTGCCGTGTGACACCTGGTTAGGACACAGAGTAATAGCTAATGTTATTGCACAGCAAATGATGTATCCACAACAGCAAATAAAATAATTAATTAATTAAAATCCATTATAAATGCATGAATGATATAACACAAATCCATGTTAACAAGCTTAAGCTTCAATAATCCTTTTCAAAAGCCACTGATTTCAGATATATTTCAAGAGTCCACAATTAGAACTTCCTGCTCTGATCAAATCCCATTATGTATCAAATTAGTAAATCTAAAAAAGGAAAGTTCATTATTTTAAAGAATCAATTGAGCAAAATTGGGCAGCATCCGATATCACCACATACAAATGCTGACTTTTCCTCAGATACGAATGAACAATGTGTGGGAGACACATGCATCTAAATTGGAGCAATATGGTATTTTGGTCAGTTCGACTCCTGGGGATTCAACTTTTGCTTTGTCAAAGCTAATGTTTTTTTCACTGGGGCAAACTAAAAAAGAGCTTTGATGTAACCTTGAGGAAACCATAACAATGAACAGTATTATCCTGATGACATATTGACTGATCTCATCAGCATCTAGAAAAACACTCAAAAAGAGCTTAACAGAAACATGAGAGATGGTTTGCCCTTGGGGAGGTCACAATGACTTTGTTTGACAGCGAAATGCACCTAGAAAAGTCTTATTCAACAGCTGTTCCCACATTGTTTGGTTGCATTATAATTATGAGACATGGCAGGGGTTAATACTTTTCCTGCTCTGCCACAGCTGTCATACAGTGCAATCTGATGTAACAAGAACCGTTAGGATGTATCTGAAATGCATATGTAGGTTAGACAATGAGACCGGACCTGAGCTCTTTTCCAAAACCTAGTGAGCTGCCTACATATAGCTGCCCTCTAAAGCCCTATTTGGACGGGATTAATTTTCCAAGGGAAGATGGAGTAATGTAATTTTATCACAGGATGTCTGTAATATTAATGGCCGATTTGCACGGGATAAGATAGTAAAACAAGCAGAAGTGGGAGGGGTACTCAAGTGTTTTGCGATTTGCGCATCGCCATCACCCTCCTGTCGTCATATACATCTTACATTGCTTCCTGATATCACGTGCACAAACACATATAACCTATATTTATATAAATAAAAACCGGTCGAACAATGTATTAATTAACTTCAGATTGTATTGTGTTGGTAATAGGCACTTTATAACGCTAAAAGATGTTTCGTGCCTCTAACAAGTGCTTTCGACCTTCTTTTTGATCTTAATGGTGTGTGGAAAACGCTTGAGTTTTGCCACAGACTCGTCCCAGCATCTAGAACGCAACTGATTTTTTTTTTCAAGTGTCTCCATACTTGAAAAAACGAGGAAAACTACTTTTAAACAGGAAATTACGAAATATTTATGTACATATTTACATCGGATCTATTCGCACGGGTTTACTATTACCTGAGGTAATATTTCCGGACCTTTTTACTGAAGGTAATAGTCGCCGTAATCTTTACTGACATTGTCCATAATGATTACTGAGATGGCACATTCGGACGTGACTAAAATCACAGAGAACCTCTGGTAATTATTACTTTACCCAATCTCCACTGACTACATAGGCAGCTTTTCTGCATGCCACACAAATAGTGCTCTTAGGGACGATCCATTCATAAACGCTGGACTGGAGTGGAATGAAAAAAATAAAAAATAATTTCAAAGTTGAATTTCTTTAGTTTAACTTTAGCATAGCATTTTTTGGAATGCCGTGTCATTCGCTAGATTCTGCAAAAGACGTGAGTCGCGAGTGCAACAGTCAAAAATGTCCATCTAGCATGTGTTTACATAGAGAAACCAATGGAAAAGTGGTGCAGTGGAAAGTAAAAATGCATTCTGTGAACAGCCCCTAAGACAGAGACTCGACTTACAATTGATGTGTGAAGTCTAATAAGCATAAGCAAAACAAAAGTAAAATAATTTTATCAGAATTAATTTTGATAATGTTGCTAAGATAATTGTGCAATACTCTAATAAGTATATATAAATATATAATAATATAAATATTGGATAAAATAATACTTTTAATTATACTGTAATACTTTAAGATTTTCAGCATTCTGCATACACACTGAAAAAAATGATTGTTGAATTTAATAAAAAAAATTATGGTAAGTGGTTGCACATAACTGATTTTAGCTACATTTAAACAAATGTATTAAGTTGAACTTATTAAATTTTAGTTCAACTTAATGCATTTGTTTAAATGTAGCTTAAATCAATTGTGTGCAACCACTTACCATACAAAAATTTAATCAACGAATAATTTTTTTCAGTGCACAATTTATTTATAATTTATTTATATTTCTGCCACCTTGGAATCTTGGAGATTTTCTCTCACAATTCATTATGGGATTGCCTTCTACGTGAAGGATAAAAACGATGGTAACCTTAAAAACCTTGGTCAATTGAGGTATCTTAGGAGGCTGCATAATTAAGACGCCTACCTTTTAGAACAGTCTTTATCTCAGTAGCACACTTATGATACCTTGAAATGTTCCCTGTGTAGGCAGCTTGCTAGGTTTTGGAACAGAGCTCCTACAAGCAATTCCTCAGGTGGGTGTGAACAGCTCTAAAGACATGAAACTCATTACCATTGGCTAATAATGACATCAAATCTGATCCATAATGAGTCTACGACATACATTTAATTACACTGTTGATCTTTTCTTGTAATACACTTAAGAATCACTCCCAGAGGGATGTCGTTTTCTCCTTTCTCTAAAGAACAGACTCTAGTTGCATTTATTTTGTGGCAAGGCCAAGTCATTACAGCACCATTAGCAGGGCTTCCATCTCTTCAGCTCCCTGAAGCTCTCAGCTTATGAGTGAGAGATGTGTGACCATATGCTTAAAATCTGCCTAAAGTGGTCACAGACACTGACACTTGCATTATGTCGCAAGTGGGCCATTAGATACACAAGAGAGCCAAGACCAGATAGATGCTATAATTGAATTTAACATGCAGGCACAAACACGCATACTGAGTCACGTTGTTGCAAATGAAAGCAGAAACGCACAAAGGCATATCAATCAACGCACATAAGCACAGCCATGATATCACCGCCCTCAATCGCTCTCCTTCTTTCATCATTAGGCTTCAGAACCACTTGTAACATTAAGCGTGTTACTGTCTTACAAAGGCAACAACCAAATCTTGTCGTCACTTGATTACAGCAAGCACCCGATCTAATTTTATCTCTCCTTCATGACATTCAAAACAACATGAATGACATTCAACCCAAGTAAAGGATTTGAGTCAAACAAGAGCAGGGAAACACACAGACACGTTATCGAAAGCCTCTCTTCTTTGGAAATGACACCTCTGTATAAGGCTAGAGATAGGTTCACACATTTTACATCCCTCGCCTGCATAGTGCGAGAAGTTTCTCTTTTTAGCATGCATACTCCTTTCGCATTTAGACGTTTGTTTTTAGATGTCTGAGCAGCTTATAATAGCCGCTTAACTGATTTCAAATGTAACGTCAAAAATCACTGAAATATGCTTTAAAACATAAATAAACAATCATACTCACAACAATATTTTTGGCTGTTTAAAGAGTAAGTTCGGCTATTTTTAATCAGCTTTGTATTGCTACAATGTCTGCATCCAAATTTCCGTGTATATTTATCAGCAAAAATTCACTGATTGATGCACAACCTGTCATTTTGCGCCATCAGACGGACTTTTGACAGCTCCAGAGCTCCTGTTACAGAACTTCTGCCTTTTTGTCCCCACAATTAAAATAATTGTGTTTCTATTGTATAGACAACCAAGTTTTATTAAAAGCCAATATTGGCAGTGGTGAATTACCTCTGTATTTCACATATTTGTAAAGAATTACCTGCTCCACCTGGCAATGGCTTTCAAACGACTCTTACTTTCCCTTAAAATGACTTTAAAGCATAAACACTGTAATGCTTTAAACTACTAAACGCAGTAGATTACAGCAAAGCTTTTGCAGATTCTTTACATTTAGTAACTGAGCTCTGCCTAATTTATGTAAATGCTAAGACACAGTCATGTCTGGGTAGTCTGCTGTGACATTAAAAAAGGGCAAATGAAAACCCAATAATTGTTCCAGTAGTGCACACCTGTGACAACGATGGTCGACGGCCTTATCATGTCCTGTCACTGACTCATCTAATTTGCATCATAGAGAAGGTTTTTTTTTAATCACACCATGGCACTTTGAAGTCTGTAATCAATGACATGCGTCCAAAAAACCTCCAGTGGGGTTTATGTGGTTGGAGGGTTTACCTCTCCTCCCTCTCCTGACCAACTCATCAACAATTGTATATATGTTTCTTCATCAGGAGCCAGCTTGGCAGAGCATAAATTACACAGAGAGCTCACAACAAAACATAAACCTCATCATCAGTAAAATACACTTACTCACAGATTGTAATTTGAAATGCTAAAACACTATTGAAATGCTACTTTCATATATGTCCTTTCACACCATACTTAACCCTTATTCAACATCCTTGTTAACCCTCAGCATTTATAACCCTGAGTTATAAAGCCCCGCTCCTGATATATTTCTGACTCAGAAAATATAGTACCCTGTCCATGGTCCTAAAAGCAAGTCAGTTCAATGAATTACGTAGTATAAAATATCAGCAAGTGTATTTTGTCATTTACAATGCATTTTAAAAACAGAATACATCAATTTTCACTTTGTGTCATTACCAGGCCAACGAGATCTTGAACATGCAAATCACTATGGGTCAGTGAGAAATAAGGATGCCAAGAGATTATAAAAAAAATATTCTCAGGAAAAAATCTTAGAAATGCAATTTTTTAAATGCTCAATTTCTGTTTTTCATTTTGTTTATACTGTACAATATTCAGATAGTTACACCATTTATATTTTAAGCCCCACAAAAACATCAAATTGTATTCATACAGACATTGTCTGTATGACTTGCATTTTTAATGTATTTTTGAATAACTTGTATATCTGTGGTGTTTTTATAAATTTGTTATAAATACATCATGCAAATCATTCCCAAAAGACCTGAATACACCTGTTGTATGATAAACATATGTTAGAAATGTTTGAATTAATAGTCATTTTGACAATTTTGTGAGGCTTAAAGTCCTTTTACCCTGTAACAAAGTTTGTTTACAGAAATAATATGCAAGCAAAAAAACTAAAATTAAGAGAGATATTTTGAAGGGAATGTAACATACAAGCTTAATAATAAATAATAATAAATAATAAATTTTGAGATTCAGATCAGCAAAAATAAACACAGGAGTTGCATGTGCTTTTGTAAAACGTGTTGACAACACATTTGCGTGTGCTGTCAACACCGAGTTGGTGTTTTAGGGGGCAGGGCGTGTTTTACCGTTTAGACAAAAGGATATGGCCATTCTGTGATCTTCTTAGCATACTTCCTAACGATGTTGTCCTCTCCAAAGATAAAGAGCGATCTGTTGACGGTGAAGCAATTCTGTCGAACTGGGATGGGGTTGTACAGGGCCATAGTTCGGGCTCGCTGCGCTTTGGTCTGTTTGAAGGCTGGTGAAACTCCACCTGTGGATACCGCAGGAGCATCCCGGTTCCGACTGCGCTCCGAACCCCCATCCCCGGCTCCCAGCAGACCGGGAACGTCGTCTCCGAAGCGAGCCATTCTGTGTGGAGCAAAAAAAAGAGAAATCTTAGCCCCTCTGTCAACAGGTGCAAAAGTGCAATTACCTCCACATGGTGAAATGCAAATAATCATCCAAACTGCAAGAGTTTTCCTGTTATGACAAACGACGACTATATAAATGACCGTTGCATCTTCCAAGCACGCGCAACACGTAGCTTACTCCAACAGATATCTCTACACACGCCAAAACACCAAAAGTAACATTACCTGAAAGTAAAATGTGGAATAAAAACGGTTATAATCCGAATATCCAGTCGTACATCCCATGAAGATGTTCTTTTTAACAGGAGGAGAGCAAACTCTTTTCTGAGGAACAGTAGTAATCTGCACCCATGTTTAGTAGGCTACACCATGGTAAAACTAAAAAGCCATCGTTTTTGAATGTCTCCGGGTCTGTTTTGCCCTCACTCTTCCATCCCACTTACTAATTGTAAATGTTTTTGGGTCTTTTCTGAATCTTTTTAATCGCGTCGACGACAGCGTTCAACAAGCTCCATCTTCTGTGTGTGCGGTGAGGCGCGAATGTGGTTTGTTTCAGGTTGGCACGCGCGCTTGGCCACCCCTCACAACAGCACGAATGTGTCTGAGCGCGTGCTGACTCTCCAACCGCTACCCGGAGCATACGTTTAACTGTAAGCGAGACAACCTCTATAGACATGTAAATGCCTTCTGAATTGGTTATTTTATGTTTCTTTAAATACTTGGTTATACGGTACCGTCAACATTAATGTAAGTTTTGACAGTTTTATCAAAGAGCGATGAAAAACTGGAAGGAAAAACACATTTTCCCCTTTTTTAATGCATGAACGCCAGTCATCAAAAGTTTTAAGCATTCACATATCATAAAAACGCCTTCTCGTGAGGACTTTTTCATGTAGCATAGTTCCTTCGCAGAAAGTACACAAGTTAGCCTGAAATCCAAATTATATTATTTTCTTTCTAAATATAGGTTACGTGAACTATTCTTCGGTTCACGTTATTGCAAAAATAAAATAAAAATCATAAAAAATAAAAAGTGTTTCCGTCTCTGAAACACGTTCCTTTCCCACTGACGTCACTAAGCCATTTTTAACCTCTACCCTACTCCTCAATAAAATACGAAAAGCCTGTATATACATTTCAAATAAAGAATAAAATACAGAACTCGTATTGTTTTTTTAAGAGCAAATGCAGAACGTTTGAGGATTATCAATTGCACGCACTGTAACATTCTTTTCACTCAGACAGACACCGTACCAAGTGTAAGCATCTCTATTCTGGGAGCAGCTTGTTCAGCTGACTTTGAGCTTAGAGATAATTGGTGTTTAAAACTCGCTCTTCTGGCGCGTGTGCACGATCTACTGACAGGCTTGTGTTGTAAGCGAGATAGTACTCTTTGGCCTAGTGATGACACAAATTGTCACAAAGAAAAAAAAACAAGACCTGATCAGTGGAACAATACTGTCAGAGATCAGAAATGTTTCTGCAGGTTTAATGCAGTGTGCATTTGTCTTTTAAGAATCCGGAACTAATAAACCTTATACTCCTTACATCATTACTTGCAAATAATTTATATGACACATGTTTGTTCTCTGCAAATTTTGTCCTACTAGTTTCTGTAAACCACCCAGAAGATATTTTAACATTTTCTTTATTTCGCCCCATACTGGGACATTAAAATAATACTGTTACAGAGAAAACTAAATTTCACATTCTTTGAAGAGGGAATAAAAAAACAGCGATTTCCACATCCTTTCTCAATTGGTCAATTTTTTAAATGAGTAAATAAATAAATTCTAATAAAAAAATACAGCAAATGGAGGCGAGAAAGTGAGGCATTTAGTGATGTCACTTAATCTCCTTAAAATTAATGAGCAGAACAGTTTAAGGGCCAGAAAGGACCTGCTAATAATAGTAAACTGCAAAATGAGAGATCTCACGCAGAAGGGGTGGAAATGGCTATTAAAAATGATGATGGAAATTGCAATAGTCCAATGACCCAGTAGATCATTCCAGAATCCAGATTGAGGTTATTATCGCACAGCACAGAAAGATGAATGAAAATAGATGTTTCTTCTCTCTCTTCCTCTCAAAAGTAAATAGAAACTATGATTTAATAAGCTCAGATGATGAGCAGAGGTGGATTTTTTTTTAACAGTTGATGACTTCCTATTTTATGACTTTGATGATCTTCAATAGCCTCCAGAATGTCTGCATTGAACTCTGTCATTTTTGCCCCAATTACAGACACATTTAGGTAGTGTATACACTTCTCCCAGCTGAGATGAGTAGGTGAAGCAGTATACACTTAAACAGGTGTCCTATATCGAGGTCTACTGTACATAATACAGAGCACACACACACACACACACACACAGAGAGAAACATTCAAACACTCGAGCTGCCAGTGTCCATCCATATGGCCAATTACAGCTTAGAATGTGAAAATACAGTTGTGCTCCATGGTGTTGATGGAAAAAAGAGTGTATGTGTGTGTGCAAGGGTAACAGAATGAAAGAAAGTGTGTCAGAGAGAGAGAGAAAGATAATAGCAGAATGAAAGAAGCAGGGAGGAAGTATTGTAGGATACCCATTCATCAAATGTCAACACGTTTTCATAACAATCTGTTGAATAAGCCTCATGGAAAGCATGGGAGTGGCCGTACTGTGCTGACAGAGGAACTGCTGCTCTGTTCCAAAACCCGGTCATTGTCACTATAGCTGTGTTCCCAAAGCAAAGGCTTTTCCAAACGGTAGGCTACTTAATTAGATACCTAATTTTGGACAAAATATATAAGGCAGCATCAAAAGTGTCATTCACATAGAGTCCAAATGCAGAGAACTCAGAGAAAGATGGCAGACACTATGTAATTGTAATATTTTCTAAATAGATTAATGTTATTCAAAAAATATCGACGTACATTCTGTTTTTTATGCTTTATTAAAGAATCATGCCATTCGGTAAGCAACAAGCTAATGTCGTCCTCAACTGAAATCAAGAAAGTTGCCCGTGAAGGAAGTAAGCAGTACTTCTATTGGTAGATCAATTGGTTTTGGAACAGCGACTTGTAGGTTTTATTCACACTGCACCCAATAAGTGCTATTTTAGCATTATTTATGTACTATTATATTTTTATTAATATTTTGAATTAGCTTTTATTTATATATTTTCATTTTATTTTAAGTTTTATAATTTTTACTAGTGTTTTGTTTTTATATGTAGCTTTCATTTATTTTTATATCAGCTTTTAGTCCTTTAACTATTCAATAATGTGCTGGAAACATTTCTCAGACATTTTGCTTCATATTGACATGATGGCACCACAGATCATCAGATTTGTCGCTGTGTGAATCTCCTGTTCCACCACATCCAAAAAGTGCTCTAGTGGATATAAATCTGGTGAACTCATTATCATGTTCAAGAAATCAGTGGTCCATAAAGGGATAGACATGGCCATCAGCAACAATAGACTGTGGTGTTTAAACAATGCTCAATTGGTACTAAAGGGGCCAAAGTGTGCCAAGAAAATATCCTCGACACCATTATACCAGCAGCACCAGCCTGAACCGTTCATACAAGGCAGGATGGATCCATGCTGTCATGTTGTTTACGCCAAATTCTGACCCTACCATCTGAATGTCACACCAGAAATCAAGGCAATGTTTTTCCAATCTTCTACTATACAATTTTGGTGACCCTGTGCATATTTTAGCCTCAGTTTCCTGTTCTTTTCTGACAGGAGTGTGACCGGTGTGTCTTCTGCTGCTGTAGCTTTTCTGCTTCAAGGTTCGATGTGTTGTGCGTTCAGAGATGCTCTTCTGCAGACCTCGGTTGTTCCGAGTGGTTATTTGAGTTACTGTTGCCTTTCTATCAGCTCTGACCAGTCTGGCCATTCTCCTCTGACCTCTGGCATCAACAAGGCATTTTCGCCCACAGAACTGCCACTCACTGGATTGTTTCTTTTTTCTGACCATTTTCTTTAAACCCTAAAGATCGTGAATATCCCAGTAGATCAGCAATTTCTGAAATACTCAGGCCAGACCATCTGGCATCAACAACCATGCCACGTCCACATTTCTTTCCACATTCTGATGCTCAGTTTGAACTTCAGCAGATCATCTTAAATAAATAAAGTCAGATATGCAAAAAATAATTGCTGCCTGTTTGTTGCTATTTTCCAAAGACAAATGTATCAGGGTGATACAAACAAAACAACTGATTCCTAGTGTATATTGTAAGCAATACATTTAATTGTCGCTATATACTTGATATACGTAATGTCTAGACTGGTAATTGTCTCTCTGTGTTTGTCATGTCTCCCTCCCTCCTACTTCTGTGGCAGGTCTATGTTCGTTTACAGAAAACACAATTAATTTGACAGTTCTAGTCGTACCTCAATCCAAGGTAAATCAGCTGACCCTGACCTCTCTGTTTAAGTTTTGTATTTTATTCCTAACTAGTTAAAAGCTACCCAAGAGGCATGAGCCTGCGAGACATCTCCGCTCCCACATAATGAAGTGTCCTTGTCATCCTAATAGTGGTCTCCATGGTGACTGTATACCGTTGAATTTCTAATTTGTTCCTCCCGTTATTGGCAGCAAAAGGTTCGCTTATCAAAAAGACACCTTTCATAACTGCCATCTTAAATGGACGTTCACTGTCACACTAAGAGACATGCTGTATGTGCTATCGATAATCCAAACGTCACACGCTCGCTCACAAGCAGATTCCATCTGAATTCTACCTCAGATGACAATATACATCGATTGTAAATCACCTCTCACTGCCTAACCAAAAAACACAAACACACAACATATTTCTATCTGATTGCAATATATGATACAAAGAACCAATTTATTTCCAAACCAAACTCAAGCTCTTAAAGGATTAGTTCACTCAAAAATGAAAATTATCCCATAATTCACTCACACTCAAGCCATCCTAGGTGTATATGACTTTCTTCTTTCAGCCGAACACAATCAAAGTTATATTAAAAAATATCCTGGCTCTTCCAAGATTTATAATGGGAGTGTAGTACCTGAGATTTTGAAGCCCAATAAAGCGCATCCATCCATCATAATAGTAATCCACACGGCTCCAGGGGGGTAATAAATGCCTTCTGAAGTGAAGCGATGCATTTGTGTAAGAAAATTATCCATATTTATAACTTAACTATAAACTATAATCACTGGCTTCAGGTAACGGCCATACGTGAGTCTAGTTCTGGCGGAAGAGTGACCTCTGACCCGACGTATGAAGTATTGATGAAGCCCAGAACAACGAGAGGAGTCTAATCTTACCTAAGCTTATGCTACGCCTACATCAGAGGTCACTCTTCTGCCGGAACTAGACTCACATACAGCCGTTATCTGAAGCCAGTGATTATAGTTTATAAAGGTTTAAATATGGATATTTTTCTTACAAAAATGCTTCGCTTGACTTCAGAAGGCATTTATTAACCCCCTGGAGTCGTATGGATTACTATTATGATGGATGGATGAGCTTTTTGGAGCTTTAAAAACTCAGGTCTTATTCACTCCCGTTTTAAAGCAGCATTATGCAGCTTTGCCTATTTCTTCGCTGTTTTCTCGCTTTTTGCTCGCGGGTTTCTCTATAGAGCTCCCCCTACAGCTTCGGAATAAATATTTGACAACACTGTTGTTAAAACTCGTTGGCGACTCGCCCCCCTACCATCTTCTCCCGCTGGTCCTGTGCATTTGTTTTCAAAGAAGCTGGCGAACGTACGGAGCCATGTCCACTGAGGTATGTATGATACACAAAAGGCAAGCATATAAATTTTTAGATAGTGTATGTGTGCAGTGCCGTAAAGCAATTCGTTACATCGCGAGACCTGATATCACGCG
>JAPMNS010791711.1:0-11490 GCA_029874215.1 Squalius alburnoides
CACACACACACAAAAACGTCCAAAGTAAACAGGTTCCCTGAAGGGATGAAATCGGTTTATTTGCTACATGTGATATTGTCAGAGAGTTATAAACTTGTTTTATGTTGCTCTGCACAGAGAAATGTATCTTTACAGTTGGCATAAAAGTGAAATTCACCCTATCTTTATCCAAATTTAGAAGTAAGCTATTTTCTGTGAATGTGCAAGACTTCCGAATAACAAAGTACAGTAAATGGTAAAACTATTTGTGCTGCAAACCAGTGTGTTTATAATTATGACAATACATTAAAATAATAATGTACGAAATACCAGTTTGCAATATCAAGCAGCATAACGAGTGGTTTTGTACAGCTAAAAATAACTGGATACATTCAATTTATACATTTCTGTCTCCACCTGTACGTTTTAAATGAGGTGGATAAATGCTCTGGAGATTGTTATTATTGTAAAAAAAAAAAAAATTATTCATACATTTTTAATACAAATGATCACCAGTCATTTTGTCCACTTAAACCCTACCCTTTTCTTACATTCAACTGCAAGCTTGCATTCAGTTTTGCCTACATACAATCAAATGGATAGAACCAGGACTCTGCCTTTTATCTTCTACAATGATCGTTACTTTAAATATTGAGAAGCTGCATATATCTGTAAAGTGTGATGGTAAGTCTGGCTTATTTCCGTGAATTGGTTCTTTCAAACAGTTTGTTTAAAGAAATGATTTAAGTCACCAAACCTTTATCAAGTTATTTTATTGAGACATTGGCTCAAGAATTACTCTGGGCAACATTTCTTAAAAGCATTGCAAACCTAAGGAGATCCTAAAGACCATTGGTGCCAATAGTTACAACAATCTACTTAGGCTTACAATGCTTTTGGGAAATACAGCCCTAAACAGGTAAGGCCGGTTTGTTATTGAATCGTTAAGATTGATTTTGTGAAACAGTTGAGCCAATTAATTGAAAAGATCGAACTCAAAAGAATTTATTCATGAATTAAACATTGCTGATGGTGTAAAGAAAAAAACAGTACTTTTGTGGAGATTTTTGGGTATGACCAAACATCTGGAGATCTGAAAAGTGCATGTGTGCTTTGATTGTGTGGGAATGTGTGAGATTTGATGGTCCCAAATACTTAAGAATAGAAATCATGAATCCTCTTTTATTTAAGACAATATAGCATCCTTTCAATATAGGACAAAGTTGTACTCCCTTTTAAATTATGCAATGGAACTTTAATTAGTGTCCTACCCAAATAAAATACCTCCTATATAAAGACCTACTGGGATATGGCAAGAGTGCTGGTTTAACCCTCTAACATCATTGTAATTTCACCAGTTTTTGCATTCCAGCTAAATTCCACCTTTCACAGGTTGGGACGAGTCTCCATCAGTGCAAAATGACAGCTTGATGATGTGCATTGCCCAGGGGGGCCTAGTTTAATGGGGTATATGATCCCTCAAAATTGTGAGTGATGGAGATGAGATATGTCTATTGAAAAGAAAGACTTAAATGTCTCGAATGTCCACCTGCGTGTTTGGCTGCAAGGGCTGAAAACCCCCACCTCCCAAGACTCCACAGACCCTTACTGTACAAAGAGAAGAGAGTAAGAAAAGAGAAGAAAGTGCTGTGCTAGAAATAAGTTCCCACTGCACGCTTGCGGAAAGAAAACTCCACACGTATCTTTCAAACATTCACACACCCTCTTTTTCAACCTCACCAGCTGATGTCAAAGGTTTGGCCTTGGGGATGTTACATTGCAAACAATAGTAATCTAATAAGGCTGTGTCTTCTGATGCATGTCCGGACCAGAAAGAAAGAGGGAGAAACTGCAGACTGAACTGACTCAAACTGGAGAGGAAAGCAGGCGGACCAAGAGATTGACTGCATCCCCAAAAACAGAAACAGACACTTTGCCTCCACCTGCGCAAACCAAAATCAGCTCAATGACTGAGATGTGCAGGTAATGTTTTCATTTTTTTTTTTTTTTTTGTTCTTATATGTGGTGGTGATGCAATAAGGAAGTGGGTGGTGGGTATTGGGGGTTCATGGTTTTTCTGTTGTGGAGTATTGAGTTATTTTAAACTCAATTTCGTAATATTTTTATGTTTCTCTGCACCTCTGCTGAAGATCTTCATATAATATAATGATTTCATATAATTTCATTTAATTGGGTAACACTTTATTTTGATGGTCCCCTTTAGACATTCTGTTGACTAATAGTAACGTTTCACATACATGTCAATTAACTCTCATTAGAGTATTAGTAGACTGTCTGCTTAGTATCTGCCAACACTTAATGTGATGGTCCACCAACAGACATTCTACTAATTATAAGTAACTTTGCAAGTACGTGCCAACTTATTCTACTAACCATAACCTTTACACCTAACAGTCTACTAATTCTGAAATAATACTCGAAGGATTAGTTGACACATAGGTGCAATGTTACTAGTCAACAGAAAGTCAAAATAAAATAAAGTAAAAAATAAAGTGTAACCTTTAACTATAATTGATTTTTTTTCATAACCATCATCTACAGGCTCACAAACTTGAAATGTATATGTATTTCTTATGTAGTGGTATTCACTGAGCTAACATTGAAATGGCTTGTGTAATACTAATAAAAATGGCAAAAAAGTAACCATGATAGCACCTTGGTGTTTTTGAAATGGTATAAATCAAAATACTTTTGTATATATCTGTCATCACTGTACCAGATTCCAGCACAGCACAGTATGTTTTTAAAGGAAAGTCTCAGATGTTGCTTGTGTAAGCAACATTGTTACAATGTGCAATTAATTATTTCAACTTTAAGTATCTTTTTGTAGTTAAGTGATGCTCTATCTAAATAATATTCATATCAAAGAAAGTACAAGTGCAGCATTTTGTTGTAACATAACTGCCTGAGACAAAATGCCCCAAACAGGAAATTAAATGAGAGCATGTGTTTCTTTTTAGGAGAAGCATAATGTGCCACAGTTGTCTTGACCATGTTGTCATATCTCAGGAATCATTTCTTTTTAACATCTTTGATGAATTTTATCCTTGTTCTGGTCAAATATGCTTGTAAATGATTTTACTAAAGGTAATAATTAAACGCAAAGGTTTTCAAATGTTGTTTAACAGTTTTAGATTTCAAAAAGTGTTGAGTGAGTTGTCATGAAATATTTAACAATTAGCATTAGCACAGGTAGCATAAGCACTTAGCACAATGCAGTTTAGACTGTTTAGATCATAGGCAACGGATGTGATTACTTAATCCCTGCTACTCAAGACAAAGCAAGACATTACAGGACAGAACGTTTCCCTGTGCACATTTAAGGGGTCAGTTTTGAAAAAGGCTCAGAAATCACAAACATGATTTCATTGGCTGTTGCTTATTGCTTCTCTCGCACGAGTCAAGACAATGCACTTACCTGAAGACTGGGTGATTAGAAAATCCAGTCTGAAATTTGTACGCCATGTCTAGTCTCACAAGTGCAGGCACTAAAAGAGTTGGCACCTGCTATGATCTGGTGCTTTTGTTGCAGACTAGTCACAAACATGAAAGGGTGACAAGGTTTATTCTTGTAGTGTGATCTTGGTTTCAGAGACTTGTAGAGTATAGCAAGTCTTTAATATTTCCCTATTGATATTATGTCTTAGATGTATATTGATATTGCACAGTTTGTATGCTTGTATTGAAGTCATCTTTGAAATAAAGTTAAATTAGACAGCAAGTTAAAGTTGCTGCCCCAAGAATGACCTCTTGTCGTGTCCTGACACTGTGTTTAGAGCTCTTTTACATTCCTGTGAATAATAGGTTTTAAATTCTGTAATTGGATTAGGTTGGTGTTTGTACTCTTTGCCCTTAGACCATTGGTTCTAATATAGAGCTGCACCATCCTTGACACGAGATGCTGACTGGATTACTAATGGTCTCAACTGGAGGAGCCCATTGCAGCGGATTACAATGACACAGTAAGGTGTAGTTGTCGTCAGTGGAATTGAGAAGTAATCAGCACTTGGCAATCAAACAACGACACCATATGTGGCTACCAGTGCCAACTACAAATCCGCCTCTAAATCCAGACTAGTGCTCCCGTGGGGACAACTCATGCGTTTTGGTGATCGTGCACATTAAATAGCAGAATTTTTTCATTACTGATTTTGCAACTGTAGGCATCTACAAAAATAAGGTGGGCCAACTGTCATTTACCAGTCAAACTGGGAGTCCTTATGAAGACAGATTTCAAGATAGATCAGTAAACAAATGTCTCGATCAGATCTATCTATCTATAGATAGATCTGATCCGAGACATTTGTTTACTCAAAAGACAGGAGACAGGTGGTGTTGTGAGGGGCGATAAAGAAAAGGATGAAGGATCCAACGTAATATATAGGCCTGTATTAGCCTAATTATAACTGGGCCAAGGCCCATGTCTTCCTTTGACCAACATGTCAGTGTCCATCCCCAAAGGATTATGATTCTTGATCTCGAGAGCCTATGATTGGCTAAGGTTGTGTCCAGTGTGTCTGTCTGTGAAGGGATCATGGGATATCATTGACACTACAAATAGGGGCAGGAGATGGCAAAATAGCTCAGTTGAGACATCTGTACCCACAGCAAAAGATACAGTAGAAGAGCCCCAAGAAGACAAAGGTAGGTCTCTAGCATTTGTGCAATGATTCTGTGCATTAGAAATATTTTGGGAAGGATATTGTCAGTTTCTTCTACACTATAGGAGAAAGCCTTTGTCCTCCAGAAATGCATACTGTGAGCTATGAGTCATTTTTACATCTGCTTTAATCTTAATGGCTTTGTGTTTATTTTGTCTTGGTTTAACATAGAAGTATGCTGCTTAATTTAGGGTACTAAAGATATCAGCTGTTTTTCCTGCAAAGCTAGTTTGGAGGTCATGATTTAAAAATATGTTTCTTACTTTTTAGAGATCTTTAAAGGTGAAGCTGGTTTCACCTGACCTATTCACTAGTTATCCAGAGCTTCCCTTTGATCCCCTCTGGTTTAGTTTGAGAATGCTGCCCATAGAAAATTATCTCCAGACAGTCGATTATAGAGCTCAGAACCAAAAATTTAAACCAATACCAGATGAGAGAGAAAGCTCAGCTATGAATATGTGTTAACATATTATTTCTTGAGCTTTCTCTCTCTGTTTGCTGTTTCTTTTATCCTTACATGATCAATTTAAGCCAAGAGAAATATGTGGATGTCAGCAAAGAAACTTCTGAGGGAAAACCATAATACACATTAGACGAAGTTCAAACGTGCATTTGACAGATATAAATGTTTAAAGGTCAAATGGGAATATAACAAATTGAACCTGGCCAACGGATGCCTAATGTGTAGGTGTCCTCATTGCAACATGAGGGCCAGGTGTTGTTAAATTGCCATGATTGTTATACCTTGTTCTCTCTAGAAGTAGTCAGACATGCACATACCTGAAGCCTTATGTTTCACAGAGTCCAAGAGGTAACTGTCTTCTGAATGGAGATGAGTAGCACTACGCCAGGCTTAAGTCAATTAAGGCTGACCTGGCAGCATATTCTGAGTTTAAGAGGATTACTACTTAAAAGATGAAGATATAGGAAATGATTATCTTAACTAGGATGTTCCTAATTTTTTTTGTCAATGAGTTTATCCACTTAGAAAGAACCTGAGGTAATTGTAGGCTGGTTTGTATGGCGGTGGACAGCTAGGAACATTATATCAGACCTTGTGACAAGGGGGGCAACTCATTGAAGGGAGATTGAAACCCATTAAATTTTTGTACCAAGTCCTGTGAACTTTAGTGACAGTCCTGTTTAGAACTAAAATGAAGTCTCTAATTTTATCTCTAAGAGTTATATAGTTTTAATATTATTAACAGCTAATTTTGCTACTTCTTTTCTGTCTCTATGTTTTCCTAGGTTAAACCTAACCATGGAGTGGCTCATGGTTGCATTTGTGGCCCTAGTTTTGGCCAGCCAAGTCCGCTCTGATGAAGTTCCCTACGAGGACATGATCTCTCAGCTCCAGGCATGTCCTAAAGAGTGCCACTGCCCTCCAAACTTCCCTAACGCTGTCTACTGTGACAACAAGGGTCTGAAACGCATTCCTGTCATCCCTCCCTATACCTGGTACCTGTACCTCCAGAACAATCTCATTGATGTCCTCTCAACCGATGCTCTGCGCAATGCCACACAACTTAGGTGGATCAACCTTAACCGGAACAAAATCACAAGTGAAGGCTTGGAGGTTGATGCTTTTAAGGCTATGTCTAACCTTGTACACCTCTACATGGAAGACAACATGCTGACTTTCATTCCATCTCCTCTGCCTGTCAAATTAGAGCAGTTACGGCTGTCTCGAAACAGAATCTCAAAGATCCCAGCTGGTGTCTTCTCTGGGATGGACCATCTCACCTTGCTGGATCTTCAAAGCAACAAGCTTCAGGATGATGCAGTGACTGAGGTCAGTCTGAAAGGCCTCAACAACTTGATCCAGATAAATCTAGCAAAGAATCAGCTAAACAGCATGCCCCTTGGCCTACCACCCACAACTACACAGATATTTTTGGATGGCAACAACATTGAGAAGATTCCGGTTGAGTACTTCAAGGGTCTTCCGAAAGTGGCGTCTCTCAGGCTCAACCGCAATAAGCTGGCTAATGGAGGTATCCCAAAAAACGTGTTTAACCTTTCCAGCATCCTGGATCTACAGCTTTCTCACAACCAGCTCACAGAAGTGCCCGTTATCTCTTCTGGCCTGGAGCACCTGCATCTGGATCACAATAAGATCAAGAGTAAGTCCATAACTTTTTTTTTTCTAAAACATTTAGGAATCCGTTTATACAGACATGTCTCAAAAGTATCAAAGTTCATACTTTTGCTTTGGTATGGACAAAAATCGCAAAATGATTGTATCTGAAACTTGTAACTTCATTTTGACCATGAGATACTTTAGTCTATACTTGCTTGGTTATCTGTAAAGCTCTAAAGACTTATAAAGCCTTTGGAAAGTTCCCTTACTTAGAACCTTTATAGACAACTTAAGCTATTGACTGACAGCAAGGAAACTTTGGAGTTTGGATGCACCCTTAATTGTATTGTACCAGCATGTTTGTGACTTTATCAATAAGATGTATATTTTTTTCTGTCATTTTCATAGGTGTGAATAGCTCTGACATCTGTCCACCTGGTGCACTTGATGATTACCTTGATGAGAACAGCCCACGTCTCCGTTACCTTCGCCTTGATGGTAATGAGATCAAACCCCCCATTCCACGAGAGCTGATGATGTGTTTCCGTCTCCTCAGGGCTATTGTCATATGAAGGTGCCAGACCATCTAGATACACCTGTCCATTTCATCTACCAGAACTGAAAATGCATGTAAACTAAAACACTTAAAAAGAGTCCAATAAAGGACTATCTTTTTGGAAAGTCAGTAAAATATTGAAAACTTTACACTGCTGAAAAGACCAGTCAAGACTGGAATGAATTTCCATGCTAGTCCAGACTGACTCATGCTTGTTTGTACTGTACTAGTTATGGTCTAGCTGTGGGCCAGTGAAACTAAGCTGATAAAACTGTTTAACTAGCATGATCTTTCTGGTGGAGCTTTTGTCCAAGAAAGCACATCTAGTTAAGCTAGTTAAAAAGCTGGGTGGGGATACCAGTATCCAAAATATGAGATATTCTGGGGGTCTCCTGTTCTGGTCTTTTCAGCAGGGTTGAGATCCATAAGACTGGTTCATATGTGCATTTGTGAATGGTTTCTCATGGCTGTATTAGAAAACCACTGTGCCTTCCTTAATTCCATGCATATGGGAAACTAGTAGGCTAAGCTCCTAAATATAATTGTTCTCATTTGCATGTAATGTCATTTCCCCATCCTGTGTTATTTTTATTTCAAACAAATCGATCTTAGTAGGTGTACCATTACCCCAAAACTTTTACCTCACCACACAATTCTGGGGTGTTTTTGGACAGATGAGTTGTGGTCTGATTATGGAGCCAAATTTTCTGGTAGTGAACTTAGTACATAGCGGTGGTTTATTGTATTATATTGAATGCATGGTAACTCTCAGTAACAGCATAAGCAGAAGTTTGAAACTTTAGAAATCACAATTGTTTATTGCCTCTGTTGTAGCGATTGACATGTTCTGACATAAGTTTACTTCTACTTTTTAAATATTTCATTACATCTTTGTACAATCAATATTTCAATATTCATTCAGTATTTAGTGACATTATTTTTTATAGATTGAGCACTTCAGATTTATTCACTGTCATTAATTGTAGTGTTACATTCTGATTGTTAATATATAAATACAGTTTAAATTTAGCAGTTGACAATGTTACTACCAGTGAACCTTCTAGATTGATTTTAAGATTTATTTTCTTCTAGGGTATAAAATAATGTGAATATTCTTTTTCAACGCACAAAAGTGACAATTATTTTTCATGTTTTCATTTATTATTCTTTGCAGAAAAATGACAGGAATTAGGATTGACAAAAGGGAAAATCTAAGATGAGATAACTTTTGTTTGATGTTCCTGATTAAACTGGTTTCAATTGTCCAGCATTGTCTCTGCACTCATTTTATATACATGTATACATAAAAAGATTTTGGTTACTGAAAACTCATAGAGCTTTGAGAACAAGGACCTGAAGGGTCCAAATCAAGTAGAGCAGCAAGTCAGGCAACCTCATAAAGGAAGCTGTAATCCACAAACAGTGTATTCATCTACAAAAATGTAACTTGTGTTTAGACTTTATTTCAACAAGCACCCAGTTTTACCTTTTGCTAAACATTTAGTGTCAGCAAAAAGCAATTCCAGTCTTTGAAAACGGTTTGTTTAATAAGATTTTCAGATGAATTGCGAAACTTCTCATGAGAATATGGCGTATGAGATCTTCTATACCAGCACATATTTATGATTCAAGAGCTTTGCGGTTACAAACCCCTTTGAATGTACAACAAAAAATTTGAACACTTTCTTTGAATTACTTATACATATCTGACAGAGAGGAAGAACAATAGTGAGTGCACAGTATATGTGGGTATCAGTTGAAGCAATGGCTGCATTTATACTGCAAGCCTAATGCATATATATGGTCGCATCAGTTACGTTGACTTTAGACATAACTTACTGTGTTACATTAAATCCCCCACTACACAGTGCAGGCCTGTGCTGCTCAAATTGATCGTGCAAGTAAATGGATTTGCTTGGCTCTGCTCAGTGGGTTTGCATGGCTACTGGTGCATGCCATATGGTTCAGCTAAGCACTTCTTCTGGTGCCTCTTAAAGCTCTACTATATAAAACAGGCTGCAAATAGTAGATATGTTTACCCACCCGTTAAACGTCACAATTAATCAAACAAAGCGATTATTTATTTGAATTGCTTGACAGTCCCAGTCCTTAATGGACTAATATTAGATTTTTATTTCATGTGACACAAGAAATATGATTACAGAGCCGCCAAAAAAGAGAATTAGTATGGAAAAAGAGATTGAGGCCTGTAATAACATCCCACTGTATGCCACTTCCTTATAGGTTAGCAGGTTTTCTGCAGTGTGATGCATTTAGGTAGTATGCAGAGGTCTGAGTTGTATCACAGAGTCCTGGCGCAGAGCAGAATGGAGGTCTTTACTCTTCTCAGCATTGCACTAACAGAGGAGCCTCACAGAGGGCCCATTGTGAGCTGGGGCCCTGCAGATCCCTACATGAAAGCAGAGTATGCCTCACGCTCACCTCAGGAAAAGGAAGACAAATATCTCATAGTTAGGACTGAATAACTTATGTGTCTCTTTGGGAAACAAAAAAGAAAGATGGTTGTATGGGATTAAAGGATTTTCGCAGTTGGGGGTCTGTTAGCGTGCAAATTGTGTGTCTGTTCAGTGTGTGTGTGTGTGTGTTGCAGTGTGGTATGGGGTGGGCGCTGCTGTAGATGTGACCAAAACTCAATTTCTCCCTTTTCTCAGTCTCATTTCTTACCTTCACACACACAGGTAGGTAGGGCACACAGGTCTGGGAGTGTGTGCACACTAACACGTCACACACCCAGAAGCATCCACATACAGATACACACTCGCATTCTCACTGTGAGTGACCTGTTGCCTTTGGCCAGGCCCACCAACCCTCTGCCTGTCCGATCTGAAGAACAGGACCATTTGGGAAAGGAGGAGAAAGAGGTAAGGGTTCTTTTGTATGTTCGTCTAAATGCTGGTGCTGTGCTTTAGAGCAGGGATCGGACACAAGGGCTTCCCATTCTGCTTCTGAGCCTCAGTGATACTTGGCACCTCAGTGACTCTACTGAGGCTTTCATTGATTTTTATAGATTTTTTGTCTCGTATATGACTGGCTTTATGATATAATATACAGGTGCACTCCATGGTATTTATTATAAATCTTTATGTAATTCTTGTAACAATAATGCACATTTGCAAAGCCACAAAAATTTAAATAAACACAACCTACGTTACTGAGACTTGGATTGCTGGCTTGATGATATAATACTTCTATTCTCCATGATCTTCATGAATATTCTTAGAATATATTTAGAACAGTTTAAAGTGGGCGAACAGGTGACCTGTGTGGTAATGATGGCAATTCATGTGTGTTCTTTATATTCGTCAGTTTTCCATTCCTTGTTTTTTGGGGGATTCATTTTGGGTGTGATGATGTTTCTGCTTGATTTTAAGAGGATAGTTGCTTTTGTTAAGCTTTACAAATCTAAGAGTATTTGCAGAAAATGTGATGAAGAACTGTAAATACTGTTACAGACTGTTGATGTCTTATACATTGTAAATGTGTTTAAGGTCAAAGGCCGTATTACAGAAACTTCCTGTTTTAAACCTTCAAATCTGATAAGTTATAACGGAAATTGCCAGGGTTACTAAACAGATAAGATATGTCACTAATATGTGTTTACTTAAGCTACAGAGCTTGTATATTTTTGCATTTTGACTTATTGGGAGATAAAAAGTCATAAATTTGCCAATATTGGCTGCACCACTAAAAAAGAAATAGTAGAATCAATGAGCATGAGGAATGCTGTTGGGTAGAGCCAAAAACAACATAGGGATAGTTAGTTCTAACACACATACTCACACGGGGTGTACACACCGCAAACACTGCCGGGAGTGTGTAAAAGCCGAGCTGTGTGTTCAATATAGTCCCTCTTTGAGCATTTTCCTGTTGAAGCTGTCAGGCATTGGTACACTACAGCTTTAATGAGAGACGAATTTTCTTTCATAGATACAAACTGAACTAGTTTTTTTTTTTTCGATATTACCACTATTTAATATCTATTCATGATGTGATGGCATGTGTTGATTGGCTGTCAGAAGCCCACAGGGAACTGATTTATGTTTAAAAATGCAGCGGTTTCTAGAGAGCAGCTATGCCCTAAAATAGCCTTTCACTGAGTTACATGGATGTGTGTGCATGAGAGAGAGAGAGAGAGAGAGAGAGAGAGAGAGAGAGAGAGAGAGAGAGAGAGA
>JAPMNS010791738.1:0-10941 GCA_029874215.1 Squalius alburnoides
TACACCTTGTTGACCAAGTATGGCATGGCCATTAAAAATACAATGTTCCTTAACCAAATGGTTTTTAAAGTTACTTACAAAGAGAATGTTACTTAAGTCATGTTGTTGTAATGTTTTAAGTTGACTAGTTACACAATAAAAAAAATCGAAATTGTGAATCGGTCAAACTTTATGAAAAAACTTAGATTTTTTTTTTTTTTGCTTTTGCTTTTTTTTTACTTTTTTTTTTTTAGAATAATCCTACCTACCCTGCCTTTAAGAGCTCTTTTAAGGGTTAAGATGCTTTGTGAATAACTTTTATCTTTACTAGGATCTTCTTGTTAATTTTAAGGGGAAACACCCACATTTCTAACGATTTTCTTAGAATTTTGTCACTAGGAGCAACGATTTACACTAAGAATTTTCATTAATACAGGCCCAGATCATTTAGAGGGTTTTACAAACGAAGACAAAAAGTCTTGTGAGGTCAAAATGTCGTTTTAATTTCAATTAAAATGACTGTGGTAGAAAGAAGAATGAGGCCAAACAGATGGGTGCAGGTGTAAATATGAATTTGTCCAGTTTTGTCCCAGTCATTTCTCATTTCCTCAGACTAACAGTGTCCCTTGTGTTGTGTTGCTTTTTAAACTCTGCTCACTGAGAATGTACTTTCAACTGCCAATCACTACTTTTTAAGAATCACAGGGTCCCCAAAACACAGAGTACAAAACTGTTATATCATTTATTTCAGATAGCCTCTTCCCTAAATGGCACATAATACAAAACAGATAGCCTCTTCCTGAATAATTGTGGCATTTCACTTAGTGTGAGTGAATACCCAACAACATAATTTATGACAAATTTTATGAGAAATGATTAAGCCTGATGCCTTTACACGACCGGTCAAAACAAAGTTTAGAATAATTCAGATTTTAATTTTAATTCAGATGCTTTTGAAAGAAGTCTCTAATGTTCTCAAAGGCTGTATTTATTTTATTTAAAAAAAAATACTGTAAAAACTGTAATATTGTGTAATATTATTACAATTTAAAAGAACTGTTTTCTATTTGAATATACTTTAAAATGTAATTTATTCCTGTGATGGCAAAGCTGAATTTTCTGAAGAACTCCAGTCTTCAGTGCCACATACAGTAATCCTTCAGAAATCATTCTATGCTGATGTGGTGCACACTTTGACCGATAGTGTAGTGTTTCCCTAATATATTGTGGTATTAAGCCATTAATATTTATCACATTTGATTTAACATCTTGGGTAGAGAGAATACTATACCACCGCATAAATGAATGAGGAATGGACAACATAACAAGCACCTAACCTGATTCTAGGACAATAAACCTAACAGCAGGGACTATGGCTTTTTTGCAGCCTTTAGAATGCCATAATGCACTCTTGAATTCCTGAGAGATATTGCGCAATTCAAGAAACACCTTCCGTTGTATGTGAGATTAGGATGTGTAAACCTGCTTTGTTCTCAAGAACTTCACATAAAAGTTCAAGATGTTCAGATATGGTCACTTGTCCACACTAATACATTTTCGTTTTCTCTCCATTTTGGCCTTACGTCCACATGAAACAGTGCTTTTTTTTTAAGACTCTCAGTGCTCTCAGATGGATAAATTTGAGAACTTTATTATGTGTATTATGTCATCTTGTGAACTATTTAGTATTTATGCATGCGGAGTAAGGTGATTTAAGCATTTTCAGATGTTTCAATGTGGATGAGCAACGTTTGTGTGGACAGGGAGCGCGTTGAAATGAAAACGCTGTTTTAAAATGTATCCGGAGAATGTAGATGTACCCTTAAAGGCCAATTCACACTGCACCGACAGACGGCAACAGTAACTTTGATCAGTGTGTTACCCCTGTCAGAGTCTGTTGGCGTCTGTCAAAGCTTGTTTTCTCCAACTGAACATGTTAAATTAGAATTAGAATGTCTGAGAAGTGACGTGCTGTTCCTTGGTGACTGACGGCATTGGTCTGCGTCTGTCGATGCAGTGTGAATTGGCCTTAAGACCTTAAGATCTTGCAATGTCGGAAAATGACTCATAGGGTTACTTGTTTTCCATTGCTGAGGAGTCCAGGTTTTGTGCCCCTCACACTATGTTCTGCATCTTTGTGGGTTGACCTTGGATACCAGTGGATAAAAGCCAGCATAGCTATAAATTCCAGCTTTGCTAGGCTCATGACCTAGAGTTTGTGTTTAGAGTGAACCACTAATTGTCTGAGTGATCTTACTTTATTTAGATTGGTAAGATTTGACTAGAGACCGATCCCCAAGGCATTAAAGAGTCTGCAGACCTATTGCCTGTGCAACCTCACCACCATAATTCTGGGGAGTTGCCAGGGCGTTGCTATGTGGTTTTTAAGATGGTTTGGTTGCTTTCTTGGTGGTTATCCATGCCTCAAGTCTCTATGATACTCTGGTCTCTAATTACGGTTAGGAGTTTGTTTGTTGTGCAAGCACCACTGGTTATGAAATCTAGCATTATGCTGTTTTCATTATATTCCAACTTCTGGATGTATGCTCCTGTTTTTAGAAAATCTAGGACAGTTTATTAATGAATATGTCTATGCAAATGCTTAATCATCACACAATGTCATGTTGAATTTTTTCTGGAGCCTGTAAACATGTGTTTTTCCATTTATTGATCGGTTGTGTCCGAACTGATGAAACGTCTTCAAGAAATGGACAAATGTGTCAGAATAAATTTGACAAGATATACAACAATGAAAGTCCCATAAGTGCATGTGTAAAAACACAGCTGTTTTATAATTCACTGTAAAGCAAATGCAAAAAAAGAAAAAAATATCACTTTTCAAACAGTTTTGGTAGTTTGGTAGTTCAAGCAAAGAAACAAAAACAAAAAAGAAAATGGCCTAAAAATGAACTAAACCAATAAAGGAATATCCCAAGTTCAGTAATGAGTCACTAATGACATGGTGACAGTTACCAAATAAAATTATGTATTTTTTTATTAGTTGGATTTTACAAAGTACAGGTAATAATTGTTTTCTGTTATACTTAAAAACATGTTTGTTTGTTTTTTTGTTGTTTTTTGTTTTACCTGGAATATTCCTGTAATTCTTATCTGGAGATCAACATATGAAAATGCATGCACATCACTTGACTCAAAAGATGTGTTTAACCACTTATAATATACGTACACTGCAAACAGGTGGTTATGATCACAGCACAACAAGCACAAGCAACTTACAAAATAAAATGGGGCTTGCATTCTGAAAAAAGAACAGGATTATTTATCATAATGTTTTTGTAGCGATTGTATTTTCAAAGATTATTTACCCAAAATTGAATATTTGCTGTTAATTTACCTACCATCAGGCCATCCAAAATACAATGTAGGTGACGTTTTTTTTTCTTCAATTGAACAGTAAAGAAGAAACCTGTGGTCATTGGTGATTTGTATAATGCAAGTCAATGGCTCCTGTCACTTTGAGGGTAAAAAATAAACATATACAGGCAAAACAAAATGAATACCCATGGCTCCTGACAATACATTAAGGTCTTGTGAAGCGAAATGATCGGTCTGTGCAAGAAACTGAACATTATTCACAGCATTAGTATTTCCTGTAATCCACAGCCTCGGCAAACGGTCCTGAGCGTGTTCACGACTGTCTGAAGCACGAGCTTCCTGTTGCATAATGACGAATGTGCGTGAGCAGATTCTCAATGCTTGCATTATTCAAATCACCAAGGACCACAGTTTCATCTAAAAATCTTCTTTACTGTTCTACTGAATGGTGAGTAAATAAGTAACAGCAAATTTACCTTTTTGGGTGAACAATCCCTTTACGAATGTTTATGAAGATATTTACAGTTACCTTAAAAGTTGGACTGATGGGGTTTAGAGGGTCAAATGGGTCATCACCATCTGTGGAAGTGATGTTTATATTCTTCATTCTCTTCTCTGCCGCTTCCATCCTCCTCCTCTCAATGTCCTCCTTCATCTGTCTCTTGTCCTCCTGTAGTTATTAATACAAAATGAAATAGAATCTTTAAATAATGTTCTGCTTCCGGAAGAACCCTGGACAGTTTAACATTCCCACAACCAAAACAGTGTTTGAAAAGCATTTAAAGACATATATTCGTTAGCTGGGCTAATATTTGTGTTTTTAAATCAGCTCAGCCACCTCTTGTTTGGCTATTTTCTGCTGTTCCTCTTCATCTCTCCTCCGCTCCTCCTCTTCACGAGCTTTGCGGCGTTCCTCTCTCTTCTTTTTCAGTTCCTCTAGCTCCAGCTCAGCCTCGGCCTGACGCTGCCATAGGTGCTCCATTTCCTGGCTCTCCTTTTCCTGGTGGCTACGTCTAATCTTCTCGAGCTTTAGCTCTGTCTCCAAACCGGCATGTATGTCTTTCTTAGTTTCAAAGGCCTGATCTACATCTACAGTCCTGCTGGAGAAGAGTGGAGAATAGGAAAATGGGGTTAGTCTCAAGATGGCATATTTGTTATTTCTGAGAAATAATCAGTACATACTTTTGAACAGGCAGATATTCTGATCATCCAGTCATACATTTTCAACATTTTGGTGCTTGTTCACAGAGATTATTATATTTCTACACATTCAAATATGAATATATCTCTGATCACCTTAAACAGC
The DNA here is from genome assembly GCA_029874215.1 of Squalius alburnoides. Taxonomy (NCBI): domain Eukaryota; kingdom Metazoa; phylum Chordata; class Actinopteri; order Cypriniformes; family Leuciscidae; genus Squalius; species Squalius alburnoides. The sequence goes on from JAPMNS010791738.1 coordinate 4,622, forward strand.
TCATAAATATTGAACGCGTTGGTCGCTTTACATGTCAGTCAGGCTGTCTCTTTCTGTCAAAGTGGATAGTTTTCAGAATAGGCAGTTGAATAGGTCACACCTTACAGTTAAAGGTCTGGCTATACAAGAGTAGATATTAACCAGCTCCCTTAACAGCCCTTTTAGAAGCTTCCTGGCAAGACTTTTTGGCAGCTACAATATTAGGTCACGTCTATAACATGACATAAGCCTCTAAATTTAACAGGAACAAATTCTACATTAATTTCCCCCAAAAGTCAACTTATAATGTTAGTGAAATTGTCTGTAGACAGTTATTATTTATCAAATACAGTGACTATATATCAAAAACATAAATAATGACTCCTCAAAATCATTTAGTCAATACATAATTTTCCTTTTCTTTGACTCACAGTTAAACAGGCTGTATTTTTAAAATAAAGTTTTTTTTGTTTTGTTTTTTAGCTTTCTCATTAGTGTAATGCAATATACAGTACTGTTTAAACAGGTTTTTTTTATGAAGTTCAGCAAGGACATTGACCAAAAGTGACAAAGACTTCCCTTTCAAGGGAACTCGAGCTGCGTCAAAACGCTGTGGGAACGCCCCTGTGTTATCGCGTCATGAAGCACGTATGGAATCAGTCCAATGGCATGACGGAACGTTATAGGTGGGTGACGTCATCAACAAGGAAACTTTAAAGTACACCTCAATCAAACAATGTCAGCTTCTGTGTCTTCAGCAAGTGCTCTGTGTGAATCATTGTCTCTGGTGTTTTTGTCTGTCCTTGTTGCTAGGCAGGAGTTTGCCGAGGCAGAGCGGCGGCTTCAGACGCGGGGTTCGCAAATGGATCTGACAGAGGGGTTTGACACTGGCCCAGCCCTTTCTCTGCCTTCACCTGTCAGATCCAGTGCCTCAGTTCAGGGTTTGGATGCACGCACTGTGGTTTCTTCCGCCCAGAGTGAGGCACTGGTACTGCAACTATCCAGTTCGGAGGAGCTGGATGTTGTTAGTTTCGGGACAGGATATACTGAAGACTCGTCACTTCAGTCTCCTGCATGTGAGGAGCTTGTGGAGGTCCTCACTCATGCTGTAGCTAAATTAAGTATTGAGTGGCCTGCAGATGAACAGGAGACCAGGCAGAAAAGCAAGCTTGATGAACGCTTTCTGCCCTCTCGTGTGCAACCTCCACAGGTGCTTGCCCTTTTTTCCCGACCTCCACACTGAGGTCTCGAAGTCATGGAAAAGACCGGTTTCATACCATGTGTTAAGTCCACAAACATCCACATATTCAAATGTACATCTAGTCAACACGGTTACGGGGTGAGAGATGCTTGCAAGCCATCTCTCCCCTGAGTCTGCATTGTCCTTTAAAGCACCGGCATTACCCACCAAGCCAATCAGAAACACATCAGCTTTAGTGGGTAAAGCTTATTCGGTGGCAAGTCAGGTCGCGGCATGCCTGCACACTATGTCAATCCTGCAGGCAAACCAGGCCGACCTATTAAAAGACATGAGTGAGAGTGAGGAGGTCAGAACTGACGTGATTCGAGAATTACGTCAGGCAGCAGATTTATCTCTGTGTCGCCAAGTGAACAACCAAGTCAGTGGGCCGTTCAATGGCAGCCCTGGTGGCCACTGAGAGGCATTTATGGCTGAATCTCTCAGGAATGAAGGAGACAGAAAAGACCTTCCTTCAGAATGCCCCGCTTTCCCCTGCTTGCCTGTTCGGTGACTCAGTAAACACGCTCATCGTAAGGTTTCAGGAAGAAAAAAGCAGGCGGTGGCATTCCAGACATTTCTGCCACTCCGCACTCATGTCTTAGGGGCTGCTGGGCAGGAGCAGCCCCGACTGTCGACTTGCGCAACAAAAGCAGAGGGGCGCTCACTCCCTCCGAGGAGGGTCCTAGAGCAGTCAGACCAGTTGTTTGCTGCCGGTGCACCATTTCAGGGCACTGTGTCTGCTGTTCAAAGTACTTCAGAGGCCAGTCTCGAGAGACTGGTACCCTTAGTAGATTTTCTGGCAGAAATATCTTCCAAATATATCTCATTGGGTCCTGCAAATGATCAAAAAAGGCTATACTATCCTGTTCAGGTCTCGCCCACCACGGTTCAGAGGGGTCCTGCCTACAGTGATTGGCCCTGAGCAGGCTCTGGTAATGGAACAAGAAGTAAAAGCTCTTCTGCAAAAGGAGGCTATAGAACGGGTTCCTCCTCCCAGCAGGGAGTCCGGGTACTACAGCCGATACTTCATTGTATTAACCCTCAATCAGATCGTGTCACAGATCAGGTCCGAGGAATGGTTTGTCACGATAGATCTAAAGAACGCTTGAACTTCCCGCTTGTGTTATGGAAGGATGTATCCATCCTTCCATAACACAGGAAGTTCCTGAGGTTGGTTGATTCTAGCTCATTTAGACCATCAGGCGGTTCGGCATCGAGATGTCGTTCTCGCTCAGATGAAAATGTTGGGGTTGAGGTTGAATACCAAGAAAAGTGTGCTGTCTGCATTATAGAGGACCACTTTTCTGGGTGTGGTATGGGATTATGGGGGTCTCCTGCTCACATCGCTTCGATTCTCTCAGCCATGAAACAAGTAAATCTAGGTCAACCACTCACTGTAAAGCAGTTTCAAAGACTGTTAAGCCTCATGGCAGCAGCATCCAACGTTATACCTTGCTGCCTGTTGCACATGAGACCGTTGCAGCGGTGACTAAAGGACCAAGGGGTTCTCCCTGAGGGGAAACCCACTCTGCATGATCAAGGTCACGCGGTGCTGCCTTCATGCCTTAGTCATGTGGGAAGAACCTTGGTTCCTGTCCCAAGGGCCCGTGCTGGGAGCTCCTCACATCACGCTAACAACGGTTGCATCTCTCTCGAGTTGGGGGGCAATCATGAGTGGGGAATGGAGCTTCTATGCTGTGGGGGACATACAGTAGCTTTGTGTTTTATATTGCGTGTCTCCTGTCTTTCTGAAATACTTCCTCTAATCAGTTGTGGGCCACTATTACCTAAAATTGTGTCTATTAATGCAGATTGTCTGTTGTTTTTACTACTTTGAGTAAAGATAAAGGATGGAGCAAGATTTGTTTGACAAACTTTAATCTTACATCAGTCATTCATGTCAGTGCTCACTAACGTATGCACCGTTGTTGATACAGATATGATGCAGTTCCCACATGTGCACTGCAATAAATTAGAAATATACACATCTGTTTGTTGACAAACACTTGTTAATGCTGATGGAATGCTGTGAGGAATTACAGTTGTTACATCTCATAATGTAACTCAAACTGAGTAGTGTATCACTGAGAAACATCCTGCTCATGTCGTCCTTGCGATGGAGGTTCAGGTTGAATAACTAGTTCTTCCAATGTTTCATAACTCGTGCTCGGATTGATATGGTAAAATCAATTGTTACTGTCTATTGTTACTGTCTTTACATTGAGTACAATTACTGAGTTTTAGACCAATCACAATTGACTCACTGGGCCATCTGACCAATCAGACCAGAGCGGGCTTTTGGAAAGGAGGGATTTAGAGAGATTGAATCATCGGACGAGTTGTTTGAGAATCAATGAAAAATGTGGTGATGTGCAATTTATATTATGAGAAAACGGAAGTGTTTTTTGACCTTTGATGCATCTAAATCTGTTGTAGGAGACCTCCAAAACGAAATTAGGAGACTTTAAAATAGCATAATAGGGGCAATTGTAATTATGAAATTATGGTGTTTATATCTTTGTAGAACTCGTAATTAGAACTTGTAAACTGGGAAGTTCGTGAGCACTCCAACTTGTACCACATGACCGCTGTGCCACCTGACTGCTGCAGTTTCATATTGTCGTTGATAGTGTTGCCATAGAAACGCATTCTTCCGAGTCAAAGGATGTGAACAGCTCTTAGTAGAATGTCATGGGTTGGTAATTACGTTAATTACGACATGCCATGAATGCAGCATAAAACCTATGGGTAAGAAAGTGTGAAGAAACAAGTTACCTTGGTGATCTTTTGGTTTTGATTAGATGTGATGTAATTTCCTCTGCAGATGCCTCTCCATTGCCATCAGGCGTTCTGTCTTTCTGTAGGAAGACTTTAGATGTGTATGACACTTTTACATCCTTCCTCTCCTCTTTTATCTGTGAGTGATGGTTATGATTTAGACATAGTAACATACATGGTAAGATGTACTGTACTTCTAATATTGTAACAATTCTCCTTGCACCTTGTTCTCCATTGGTGGTTTTATTTCCTTTTGTCTTTTGCTGTCGGTCGTGTCATCATGCCATTCCTCTGGTCTTTGACTGCTCACCCTTTCACTGATCTCCATTCGTCTCTCAGCGCTCCTCGTCTCTGGTCTTTTCTCCTCTTCCTCACTGTCCTGAATCTGCTGATACTGTTTGGAGGTGGTGAAGCTGGTTTTCTCTCTTTGTCTAGATCTTGCATTCACATTTTTCTCCTTCTCTTGCAACTCTTCTCCACTGCCATTCTCTTCCATTTTGGGCCGCATTCTCCGTTCCAGCTTCTGGGTCCAATCGCTGAAACCTTCATCCTCATCCACAGCAATAGTACTGCTGGGTTTGATTTCACTTTCGTAGCTGAAAACAACAACAACACACTTATGTGTATAAAATCTTCTAAGAGCCATTGCTCGGTAGATATAGAATGTGCATTTAGCTGTGGTGCTCACATGGGAAACGAAGATTTGAATCTTGCTATTAAACTTAAACTAAAAAATGTTAACTCATTTTTAATCACTATTTATTTTCTACACTTTAAAATAATTTAAATGGACAGCAAACTGATAGCAACATTTTACGTTTTACAGATTGAACTTAAATTTACTGTTAAATTATTTTAGTTTTTTAATTATTTGTTCAAGAAGCTGTTTAACTTGGATATGTCAAATTGGATTATTGCAACTTCAGTTTCATGCCGACTTTAAAAACAGTTGGTAAAGAGAAAGTCATGATAAATCAAAGTTCATCAGAAGTTGATTTTCCACAAACTGAGGGAAATACTATCATACACACAAATACTAAACACCATCATGATACCAAATATGAAACTAAAATATTGCAATAAACATCAATTAAACAACATAAGATGTAACATAAAACTGTAATGTACATAAATGATAAAAACAACAACTAAGAACAGTTATTTAAATAGATAAAAAACATAAAGTGACCAAGTGTCACCAAATACTTTATATACAAAGACTGCACTCATGTTACTACACATTAACTGGTCTAGCCTGAAAAATAAGTTTTTTAACGCTCTTTGAGCATAAGAAACAACATTTATGAAATAGTTGTTTGTCAGATTTCATTGTTGATTTCAAACATAAAATTTAATCCTAAGTTTGGTGAACAGCTTTGGAGAATTTGATGTTTCCACATTCAAAGAGGTAGAAGCTGTGCTTGCATGACTGAAATAGCTGCCTGAGAGGCATTTCAAAGATGGCGCTGAGTTAAATGACTTGCCTGAAAGAGAAGGTGACTGGGAACATTTTTTACTTCCGAAAACCATGTAACAGTATTTTACTGTAAAAAGTTTGATGGCAAACCTTGATGTTGACTTGACAAAGCCTTATCTTAAAGTTTCAAATAACTTTGAAATGCTTGTAGTTTGAAGATTTTACTCAGTCAATAAAATGTGATTAACATGTTCTTGCACATTTCTAAAATGCTATTTTTCTTTTAGATGATTTAGACTCCATTACTTTGGGGTAAGACACTGGAACGTTCTACTGGAACGAGAGGCAGACCTATATAATCACATTCATAGGGAATCTGGGCAAGTTAACTGTCAGTCAGGCATGAACGGCTCCAGTCATTGAAAGCACCGCTTGAAAGCACCCACACACCTGTGATGGTGTTACTTTGATGAAAGAAACTATGCGCTGAAGTCACTGTGCCAGCCTATTAACACGAGAGGCCGACTTCAAACACGTTCGTCAGAAAACAGATGTTTGAGGTGCGTGTGAGGATCTGACAGGTGGTTGGTTGGTTGTTTGTTGTTGTTTTTTTCATTTGCCATGGGCAACCAGAGGATTTTGATGAAATGTATAATGTTCTATAATGTGAACTGTTTCATGTAACTTTGAAACAAAAAACAGGCAGTAAGCCGTATGCTAGTTTAAAAAGTAGTGTAGATTGAATGCAAAAATGCATCCCAGGATTGTGGGTTGTAGCTTTACTGCATAGAAACTGTTAGAAAAGGGTCAAGGGACAAGCTTCAGTGGGGTTCTTGACTCAATCTTAAAGGTATAGTGGAGGATTTTCTTTTTCCGGGTGGATCATCAAGACTATTGGTCCTCCTA
>JAPMNS010791866.1:0-14185 GCA_029874215.1 Squalius alburnoides
AGGATGTTAAGAGGGTAAAAAGCAGGTTTAGTACTTGCCCCATTGAAGTCATTAGGGTGCAAATTTTAAAAATAGAATAACTCAGTGTAGGCAACAACGATTTGTGTCGTTGTTCTCTGTATTGACAGCACTCCAAATGTACAAAAAAATGAGCTCAATGTTAAAATTGACCGGAGTTCTCCTTTAAATTGCTTTAAAAGTCCATTTGAAATTAACATGGCAAACTAAAATGGATTGATAAATTGGCTTCAAAGTATGTTTAAAATGACCTTAAAACCTTCAAAGCTCCTACTATTGGAACTTCTGAATGAAATATGATTTTCTGATTTAGGAGAGTTTGACTTGAGCTAGAACTAAACTGAATAACTGGAATATAGATGTCCAGGAGCAGAAATCGGTTCCTCTGATGTAGGCATAGCGAAAGTGGAATGTTCTACACATAACATCACTAGTAAAATTTTACAACGTGATCATTATCCCAAATTGTACGAGCAGCGTTTTAAAATGTATCAGCGTTTGATGGAAGGACATTCTAGGCTTTATATGTTTGGCTTCACATGGCAGACACATGGATATAAATAACAAATGAGAACAAAAGTTAAACTAGCCAATAGGAAATAGGACTTAATAGTACATTAAGTCTGCACTGCAAAAAGTGATTCCTCAGTATTTTTGTCTTGCTTTTCAGTACAAATATATAAACATTCATCAACATAGATTTACTTGAGGTTCAAAATAGCATAAGATGTGTATGTATTTTTATTCTTCACTGCAGTTGCTATGCATTGTAGCCAATCTGTGTGACAGTTTTGCATGTGCTATTTGCATGCATTTTCTTTGTGCAGCGCGATTCTGTATTTGGTTGCGTTGAGATTATTTGCAGCACATGTTGTCAAACTGATGTTTTCTTAATTTTCTAGTGTTTTTCCAATTTGCATGCGTTTTCTTCAGTTGCTGCGCTTTGAGCTCTCGGCCACCGTTGTTTTCATCTATTTTTGATTGTTTATAAATGTTAACATAAGGACAGCAGAGCTTAGCAGATCTGTATGAGCAACACTTCTGGCATCCCACCTATAAGGACACTACAATGCATGGATTGCCATAGCATTGGCAATGTTGCCATAGAAACGCATGACAAGCCTAAGGTTTACATTACGCATTTTGTCGTGCACCGTCAGGAATTACTATACATTTCTGTCTTTGTACATGTAGACTGAGATTGAAAGAAAGGTAGGAGTAGCATTCTCCCCGTGTGCTGGGTTGTTTTTTGGTGCTTCGGCAATTTATTTGACAGAAAAAAGAAAAAAGTCATTGTCTTGTCATTCTCTCATATGCATTGTGCTTCTAGTGTTTTGAATTGCAATGTAGATTCTGCTTACTAGATACAAATGCAGCTGAAGTGTGCATATTTCATGCAGGGGTTTATGCAAGTATGTTTTTCTTCTGTTTGATAGCATATGCTGTATAAAAACTGCAAGAACTACAAATGTAAATTTCTGATTGCACCATGGAAGTGTAAAATACCTGGAGAGGGATATTGACATTGGAAGACTTGCAGGTTAAAAATAGCTGCACCTGCTCTTATGTTAAAAAAAAAGGTGGATACAAGCACATGGAAGCAAACAGGTAGACCCTAAATCTTTCTCTAATTGAAAGTCTAAGGGATGTTATGGGTGAGCATGCACGTTTTGCTCATCAACATGGCTCCTGTGGGCAGAAACAGATATAGATTGACCTTTTCTGCTCAGCTCCCAACATTACCACAATCTGCCCTTCTCATTACCACGGGAACGTTTCACACAGTATTAGACTTAATAAATGACTTTTCCTCTCCTCCTCCCTCTCTTCTTATTCCCTGTTCATGCTCCCCTTGCTCTCTCTCTTTCTCCCTTGCTCACTTTTCTGCTCCTGAGCCGATAACCCAGAGTCCCCTGGGGCTTGGCCTCCATAATCACGTCAGTTCACAGCCCTCTTATTTGAGCAGAATTGCTTAATTGGTATGTGTTCTACATAACTGTCGGAGTATTAGACTCACAAATGAAGGTTAGAACCTCGGTGCTTGTAATCGACTGAAAGAAATTGATTTGCGCTCAGACGCTCTACAGGGAGAGAACTTTATGGTTCTCTAAAGAAATGAAGCTTTATAATTGTGTTTTTTTCCAGTCCCCTCCCCCTTCAATTTTTATTTTTTTTAACATTCTCTAAAAACACTATTGATATTCAGACAAGTGACAATTATAACTGACATTTTTTCTTTGAATTCAGGCAGTGTTATTGGTCATCTAGTGTGATCATGTTTTCTTTTTCAATCTTTTAGGGTGTGTTCACTCTTGTCATGTTTGGTTCGATGAAAACAAACTCTGGTGCGATTGCTCTGTTAGTGCGGTTCATTTAAACGTGTGAACACTGCCGTACCAAACAAGTGGACCGAGACCGCTGATAAGATGGTCCTCGGCCCGCTTCCAAACAAACTTTGGTGCTGTTCCAATAAAATATGAACGCAACACGGGCCAAAGACATGTAAACAAACCAAAAACGGGACCTGATATCACAAGATGAGACCCTAAAAAGGACGGAATGCTCAAGCTAACCTGTTTTTTTGTTTTTGTTTTTTTCGTCATAGTCGAGTTTATGATGTCATAGTCATCATAGAGTTTGCCCATCTCAGTTCGGTACAGACATCAGGACTGCGTCTCCACGCAACAGATCTTCTTTTGAGTGTGTGTGAACGAGGGAAACTTGTCACTGTTTTGACTCCTCCACACATTTTATAAGCTCTTCACGAGTTCTCACCTGGTCAAAATACCATCATCTGTAGGCTACACACATACAGTGAGTGCATTTATCCCAGCACACAGCATTGTTTTAAATGTTCAGTAAGTTCTGTCACAAAATAAACATAGTAAAAGTCGACCAATCAGGTTGTGAACGTATCTCTATACCTTTAGGTTCGGTATTAAAATGCCAATGTGAACGCTAAGCAGACCAGGACTAAAGGTTTTTTTTTGTTTGTTTGTTTTTTCCTTGAACCAAGCGAACCGAATTAAAAGTGTGAACACACCTTTATTAGGGGTAGATGCCATTTGTTATAGTTTTAACCCAGGCTCATTGGAAAAACGTGCCTGTGCTTCTTGCAGGCTTCACAACCCTTTCAAAGTGAAATGTCCAGTGAGTAGCATTAAAAGTGTGTTGAGTTTTATCAAAAACAGATGAATGCAATGTTTTACTATGTTGGTTGCTGTACGTTTTGCGGAACTTTGGAAAATAAATGCCTGTGTGAGTGGCGCTAAAAGGTTAATGCTCTATCGTGTTTTAAAATAGCATACCACCTAAACTACAAAATGCTAACTGAGTTAACAAGAGCAAACGTGAGATTAAAATAAATAAAAAAACATTTGCTGAGGCAAACCATGCCATTTAACTTTCTTCTACAGATAAAGTTTACTATTTCAGAAAAGCCACATATGAACCTTATGTGATCCAAATCTCAAATTGCATTAGTTTAACAATCATAACATAAGTCATAACATAGTACTGTGCAAGAAACTGCACAAAATGAAGGCTTTATTAATCAATAATCTGTTCCCGTAATTATAATTTGTGTGAAAAAGAATAGTTATTGGTATTTACTGCCACTATGTTCATTAGTATGTTTCTGAAGTTTTGCGAACGTGAGCATAGTTTGAATTCTAGAGATATTTGACAAAGTCGGATTTCCAGTTATGCATTATCTAAGTGATTGGCATCAAGGTACGCTACATTACAACCCACTGAACCGATTATTCAACTATTCCTCGTAGTCTCATTTTCATGAATGAAAAATGAAATATCATGTCTATCCTGACAAAGGTCCATAGAGATTCACATAAAGTGGTTTTACAGGGTTTTAGATGACCGTGTCATGGAAAATTCCCATTGTGTAGTATAAGTTCAGTATCTCAACTGGTTTTTAGAGCATGGTGCTACTGACACCAAGGTCATGGATTTGAATGCTAGGGAACATACAAAGCTGTTCAAATGCATGCAGTACTTTGAATGTATTGGAAGACGCTTTGGATAACAAAATGTTCAAATTGCATAAATGTAAATGTAATATTTTAAGTAGTTCACTTACTCATTCACTTACTCAAGATTGTTTGTACTTTGATGTGTGGGATATTCATTTTGTTTGAGTCATGTTAGACTCAGGCGGAGAATATTAAAATGTAATAATTTCATTTGCAAGAGTTGCCCTGGATGAGAGTGATCTGATATTGAGCCCCAGATTCAGTTCACAGAATCTGAGTTATCAGTGGGTATTCTTGTATGAATATTTATAAGATTACACTATTACCATTTTTCCAGACAAGGAATACTACAGTTTTATTTGGATGTGGGTTAGTATGAATGGTAGAGATGGTTCTGGAGGGGATTTTTGGGGGGAAGATTTTACCAGATGTGTTTCATTAGCTTGAAAAATGTCCACGTTCAAGTTGGGAAAGAGTGTACTTTAAAATTATTTCAGGACTAAACTGATTATGAGTATAAGTCTGAGACTCAGACTAAAATCATGTTAGCAAACCCACTTGCACTGATCGTTGAATCACCTTAAGATTGATCCTCATATCCTCACAGAGACCTGGAGTCGATGCTAATGTTTATGTGATTTACAAGGTAAATCCCCCCCTAGTCTACCTAGTCTCCCTCATCTTCCTCATATTATTCCAAAACTGTACTATTTAAAATTCAGTGCTGGTCGTGCAATACTGAAAATGAATGAATAGAGATGGAAGCATTCACGCTTGGTCTATATATGATGGTCATGCAGGTTTGGGAACGACATATGGGTGAGTAAATGTTGACAGAACTTTAACTTTTGTGTGGACTACTTCTTTAAATATGCCACTCATTGTATTGGATACTAAAAAATATATGTTTGTACTTCATTGTTATGTTAATTTATTTTGCAGCATGTTGACTCAGAATGCAAATGCATTCTTTTTTTAAACTTTATATTTGTCATAATGTGTCATAATTCAATCTGCCCCAGTTTTGACTCAGACTCACAAAAAAATACGGAGTAGATGCTTGGTTATGTCAGCATTCACAGCATTAGCTTGCTAGTGATGACTGATCTTTTCTTGATCTCTTCTAGGATTTGCCAAGCCTTTAGCATTTTAGCCAATCTGGTTGACACCTGTTTTTATTGACATATGAGATGAGTTTGAACAGTTCCTGCTCCCACAGTCTGATGCGATCTGCCTTCATACCCTCCCTTGTGAATCTTATCTGTTTTGGATGAGCATTTTGGCAGATCTTTCCTGGAAGACAGATTTATGGGTTTAGCCTTTTGGCTCTATGCTTCAGTTCTTTTGCATTCCCTCTGTGAAGTTCATTAAGTACAGCCTTCATTCTGTTGATGTTGCTAGCCGATTGTAATAATGCTTGCCTATTTATTTCTATACAAATATGTAGCTAGAAATGTGCTCTGGAATAGACCGTTCCAGAAATGTAGTCTGAATTGGTTGGATTATAGTCCATCTCAGCTCTAGGCTTCCAACATATGGTCTGTTGAGCTTTTGAAGCAGTTCAAACAGTCAGATATATTAATAAAGGCAATGGACCAGTCTCAAGTTTTTCTAGGCAGTCTATCTGTTGTAACATTCCATGGCACCCAGTTCATCTCATAATAGCTGTTGTATGTTTCTGTAGAGAAAGATTAAGGGTGCGGCCTGGGAGATAGTTGTCTAAACAGAGTTAAAACCTTCAGACTGTGTTTGTAGATCTGCTGCATTTGTCAGGGTCAGGACTTACACTTTGAAGTCCTGGTTTTGGATTTGGCTTGATCTTGAGGCATGGATTGTCTTAAGCATCTCTTGTATTAGCGCTTAGCGCTTTCCCCTCATCCATTAACCTAGATCTATGGCCCAGCTCAGTGCTGGCCACTTTTACTGTGAAATTTGAGAAATCTTTTCAGCTCTTACTTTCACTCCTAGTGAATGTCTGGAACATTTAAAGGGGTCATGGCATGAGAAATCACATTTTCCTTTAGCTTTTGACATACAATAGGTCTTTGTACCATTAAAACATCCTGCAAGTTTCATAGCTTAAAACGTCCTCCTCCTCATAAACAAAGCATTTATTTAATCAAGCTCCAAAAATGGTTTGTTTGAATATTGTGGTCTCTGTGATGTCACAAGGGCAGATATGTTTGCAAATGACTGCCTCCAGAGCAAAACACCAATTAATAGTTATACATCATTTCATTATAGGCCCTACCCATTGGCATTCAGTCGCTTAACTCCTGACACTTGCCTACAGTGGATGCAAGCGTTGCGTCACGTCAAAAGCCAATGGAAGCCATTATAATCACTGATGCTGTCTACACTGAATACAGTAAAGATACCTTTTCAATTCCTGAGGTACTCCACACTTGAGTCTGCTGACAGCACAGACAAAGAAGAGTAAAGGAATGTTCGCTTTGACGTGTCCTGTTTAAATGGCTTGTTTGCGTCTCTTCAGACTTGAGAAAGATCCCACATCCCAGCGTCAGAATCATTTGTCTTTTAATGGCGTCCCGAATCACGTCAGAGGATTGTATGTTTGTCCGGAGCATTTGACTGCAGATAGTTTGTAAACAAGGCACTGTGTAATGGAGAGTTCGCAAAGAAACTTTTGTTAATATGAAGCAGCCAACTGTTCTGGATTTGACAACAGCTCCATTGCAAACCTTAAGTAAATGATCGTAATGCTTTTCTGTAAATGACAGTTTTATTTGGATAATGTTTTCAAAACATATACACGCATGCTATAGCGAGGGGGTGTTGATATGCAATGACACTAGCCAATCATAACGGTGGTCATTTACAGACGCACCTTAAAGGAGCCGCCCCTTAAAAATGTATCATCTCAGAAGAGGGTCAGAATGAAGGTTGAACATATTTTTTTCCATAAATAGTCACTTTTTTTTTTTTGGTGCGCACAAAGTCTGTCTGTCAAGTTACATTGCAGATAGAATTTGCTACATTTTCTTTTTTGAGGGTATTTGATTGGACAAAAAATATGTGTGGTGCAAGATCAGTATTTTCAAGAAAATACACAGGACAGTAAAGTGTAAACCTGCAATGTATGCTGTCAAGCATTTTTAAATTTATAGTTGCACTTCTCTTATTTACAGGCCTCACTTCTCCAAATCGAAAAAGATTTTAGACAAAGATAGCTAGATTCTATTCAAGTTATTTCTGTTCTTGGTTGCCGTAATATCATATGCAGATAAAGATCTCTGTGCCTCCATTTTAAATCTAAGATTCACAGCATAACCTGAATATAAAATGGAGGGAGGGAAGGTGCAGGCTCATTGGTCAAGGCCTCATTTCTGACACAGTCAGGAGGAAATATTGAAGGGAAATTAATTTGCCCCATCATTCTGACAAAGGGAGGTGAGTGGAGGGAACTGACATGCCGTGCCACGCTTCATTGTTTCAGAACTCAAGTCTCATAAATTTGCACGGCTATCGTGAAAGAAAGCAATAACGCGTTATCGCATTGCCACCGTAATTAACATTCACCGACTGTAACTGATCCATCTTTCATTCTCTCCGCTCTGAAACTGCCTAGGCGTGTGTATGTGAGAATAAGTCTTCCATTTTGTTTCTTCTTAGGTGCCTGATATTTTTGTGCCACAAATTCCCCCACATTTCATCGCAATCGTCCTCTTTGATCCCTGCATGCTGACATTCTTTCAGCCTCAAAATGGCAGCAGTCATTTTGAACACCAGGCATGTGCGCTAGTACACTCAATATCGCAGTAGGCAGCCACTCTAGCAGAGGTGACAATTCTTCTCTTTCAGACAATGTGGCATTAGTGCTTGTTAGCTCCACCATTAGCTATAGAGCTCTCAAATTGTGGCTTTGGCCGAGGATGTGTTTGGCTGGCTCCACTTGGAATGGCGTACCATGTATTTACTCCTGTGAGGAGAGTATTAGAGGGCTGCTTCGTTGAGCTCACAATTACTATAATTACAAAATTTCAAGTTGATGCGTGCCCATGGTGGAGGAGAAATGGAAGGTGCAATTATTTAAGAAGCTCCCGTTAGCTCTTCTCAACCATGCTTCAGTGCTCCTCAGCCACAGCACCTATTCTTCTACAACAGCTACAACAACCTGTAATTGTGGCTTTCGCTCCACAGCTGATGGAATTCATTTATTATGATGGTGCAGTCAGTGTTTTTACAATTTTGCAAGGTTTCTAGGAAGAGAGCGGGAAGTACTCAGCAAAAACATGTATTTGAGCTTAGAACAGAGGGACAAAACACTAAAATATATTGCTGAAAAAAAGCAGTTGAAGGAAAATATTGCAAACAATCTTTGGATGATGGCAAGAAAATAGATGAGAAAGTTTTACAAATAAAATGATATCTGTGTTACAGAATACAACATTTTTTGTTGCTTATTCTCTAAATTGTCAATTAGACAAAATTTTTGGAAATCGTTAATGGGTGCAAAGATAGTGCATATGGGTGTTATTGCATGCACTTTGAAAATTCAAAGAGGGGTCAAAGTTGAAATAGTTTGAACTTTTAAATAGTTTGAAAACACTTTACTGGTGTGCATTGTGGTGGGGCTGCTGACACCTCAATCCAAAAAGTTCAATGTATTGGGCTGCACTAATGCAAATCATGTGAAAGGGCCCTCATGATGTCTCCCGTTGACGTCCAGGTTCACAGAACTGAATTGTATTCGAGGAATTTGTCTAATACTTTTGAAACGGCTTGCAAGTGTGACTGATTTTTCCCTCATAGACTAGAGAAGAAGAGTCATAAAGGTTATTCACTCGTAAAACACACTCATTTAGCAAGAAAAGTGGCATGATAAGGTGTGAATCTGTGAGGTAACAACCTACATTCAGATTTAGATTTCCTTTCTTTATAACGCCTAACTTGCAAGTTTCAGGTGAGATAAACCATTGGTTAAAGTCAGCCCGCACAGTTGGTCTCAATCTGACTCATTCCTGCTACACAGACGCACCTTTAAAACCACAGAAATGGTTCTCCATCGCACAGATCGGGTGTGTATACAGCTGATTAGTGCTCTTTTAGTTTTGCAAAGGAGAAGGCTGAACCACAGTGCAAACCACTTCCTATGGCTTTGTTTGCAAGGGTGTGAAAAGGTTTAATGTTCTGAGTAAAATTGCCGCCTCTGCTTGCTATGCATCGTGAACAAACATTGTCACATTTTTTTAAGAGCTATCAAAAATACCTGACGTGTAAACTCAGACACCAATCAAACATTCATGTCGCATTTTACATTTGATTCATTTTAGTTAATTGATTTGTTTAGGCGGTTCATGTAAATGAAAAAGTTTGAAAGAAAAAAAGAAAATAGGGGTTGCAGAGACTTTAATGCTCTGCAATTATGCTTTAAGCTTGACGTCGACTAGCCACTGATCATGTGATTTTGACATTAACAACATGACCGCCATGCAGTAAACAGGATTTTACACAGGATTAGAAATCTTTGAAGTCCACTTTTACGCTCCGTTTTAGTTAGAACGGTAAATAGATGCATATTGTGATGCAGAGATGCACAGATATTTCACATAACTATTGATTTCATAAAATCGATCGTTCAAACCCTGGTATCTAATTATTTAGCAAAACATTGCTGTTCATCTCTGTTTATGACTTGGTTGTATAAATAGTTTTCTAGTTTGTTTTTATTGTAAATTTAGGTATGATGCAATTAAACGATCTGAGGTCTCATCTGAGAGTTATTTATTTGTAGATACTGTGTATTTGAAGATATTGCCGACTTAGATGGCTTTTTAAATAGGTATCTTATGTGTAGTTGATATACTTTCAGTTATAAGTAACTTGTAGTTTGACAAGATATTGTTTCAGCTTTCCCATTACTGTTCTGTACAAATATCCCATTAATATGATTGAAAACGGTAATTTTGTAACCCGGTGTTATGCCACAGGTTAAAAGGCATAATCGTTTACCAAAACTTCCACATATATATTTATATATAGAGCGAGAGAGAGGTGTGTCAAGTTTTAACAGAAGTGTACTATGTTAAAATAAGTGCTTAATTGTCAATTGCGTACCTTTTGGTTTTAATATGGGTTGCTTTTTGGTTAAATGTGTTTGGTAAACACAAACATTCTATAAAAAGAACAACTCATGTGCTTCAGAATTTCCTGTATGTTCTGTTGGAATGGGAGAGGTGGTTAGCGAGCCATGTAATTGTGTTTAACCATTTTCGCCCGCGTGGTGAAAGACCATGTGGTTCCCCAAAACAAGGCTGACCAATATCAGTCACGTCGATGGTTGTTCTCAACACTTAAAATACTTTTCTTGCTGGAGGTCATTGAGATGATTTCTCAAGCCTCAGCGCAGTATTACTGTCAGATGATTTTGAAAGGCACAAAGAACATCTTTCATTAAGAGGCTAAATTCATTAAATACATTTCCACGCTCATTTTGTTTTTACTGCTGTCTGAGACATCAGTGGGCCAACATGCATGAACAATCCCGCTCCTGTCCGGATTTCTTAATGTACATCACAAGAATTAGAAGTATGTCAATATCATAAAATTTAGTGTATGACCCATCTTTGTGAAGTAAGAAAGGGAAATGAAGAAAAAAACAGGAAGTGGTTAAAAGTACTTTCATATGGCTTTTTATTAGAGTGTTAAAGACAGATCTAATTTTAATTTGTGTAATGTGCAGAACACTTTAAGCCATTGACTGTGTGCGTGTGTGTGTGTGTCTTATGACTGCTTTACGCACTTGCTCTTTGGTCTTGTGGTTTTTCGCTGTAGTTTTAGTTTGTAGATAAAGTGCAGAGGCATTTATAAATCCATTGCTTATTTTAAAACTTTTTTTTTTTTACCTTTCAAATGAGGCAAGCCTGTTTCTTCTGGTTCCCACTTTTACTCAGCTTCTAAATAATCCTCTTTCAATCCTCCCCTCAATCTGTTTCTCGAAGTATGACCCTGTTAGCCTCCTCAGACCTCTATAAGCATCTGTTTACGGGCCACTCAATAATTTAAAAGACCTGTTTCTGAATCGTTTTCTTTAAAAGTTGTTCCACACAGTTCCTGGTGTCAACATATTGTTTGTCACGTCACATAGTCACTTTAAGAACTTTCTCAGGTTTCCGTTTAGGGTT
Source organism: Squalius alburnoides (assembly GCA_029874215.1). Taxonomy (NCBI): domain Eukaryota; kingdom Metazoa; phylum Chordata; class Actinopteri; order Cypriniformes; family Leuciscidae; genus Squalius; species Squalius alburnoides. Next base: position 11,153 of record JAPMNS010791866.1, read on the forward strand.
TTGGTCAGATGTACTGAGTTACAATCTTCTAAAGTGATATGACTTATGCTCACAAAACTGTCAGTTAAGTGAGAGGTCTGATCTGTGAAGAGATTATTTAGTTTGAGTTATGTTCTACAACAGCTGTTGGCAGATACTGGAGTCATCTCTTGCCGCTATTGCTGCTTCAACATCCAGTTCAGCCAGTTTTGTACCCAGTCATAATTAAGCATTAGTAAGATTCCTTCATGAATTCCTTTTTTTATTGTAGCAACTCTTTTTCCCAGTCTGTCAGTAACGCTCTGCTTAATTTCTGTCTCTTTGAAGCCCCTTCTTCTGAAAAGCTCTGATTGGTCAGCTGAATCAGTGTGTTGTGATGGGTCAACCGCTTCGAGTGTGTTACTGAAATGTCACGCCCCTTACCATAACCACGTGTTAGATCCGGGGTGGAAAAAATTGTGTCTCTTGGACATGGCGACAACACACTAATAACGCAACTCAAACTCAGAAACAGTGCGTACTGATATAGAGAATAGCTCCCTTTGTAGTGGACTTCGTGCTTTGTAACTTTGCAGACCTTTTTCTTGCCCAAACAGCAACATTACACAGTAAAGAAGAGTTGAAAATGTAGAAAATCATTATAGGTCCTCTTTAATTCTTATTTTACAATAGATGAAGATTAAGGCTGAATCATAAACTAATCGTTTCGGGTCAATTTGTGCACCATTTGATTAATTGAAAACTGATTAATTGTAAAGAACAGATTCAAACTAATGATTTGTTCGCAAATCAGACATCACTATCCCATTAACAAAGTACTTGGTTACTGCGATATACAAATCTGCTGTTAAACAGCACTTCGACTTTCTTAATAGCATATTGGGCTCATTTTCATTGCTACCTGAACCTGAAATGCAGTTGTTGTCTCTTCCTTCCTGTGTAACAGCCCGTTAAAGCGCTCTGACCTCAGAGTGGATGTCTTCTCTTAGGCAGCTGTTGGGTTTGGCTTTCTGCAAGGCCAGGGGAAAATCAGCTGACTCTACAGTGGTACCAGATCTTTATATAGCACATGGACGTCCAACAAGTTAGCATGATACTTACAACCTGATTAATGGCCCCTTTATCGCTCTCCTTTTCCACATTCGCTCCCTCTGTCTTTTATTACACTCAGTTTGCTATGTTTGTTTGTAAACCTCTCAAGGGAGGTTTATAAATTTTTAAGTGAGACAAGTCAAAGTGTGTTTGGCAAGAGCAGTTTGTGAAACGTTGTGAAATAGCTCATGCTATATTATGAAAGTATATGTGCACTGCAGCCATATCACTGAAGCTAAGCAGGGTTGAGCCTGGTAAGTACCTGGATGGGAAGAGGTGTTAGTGAAGCCAGTAGGGGGCGCTCATCCTGTGGTCTGTGTTGTCTTAACGCCCCAGTATAGTGATGGGGACACTACTGTCAAACAGCACCGTCCTTCGGATGAGACATTAAACTGAGGTCCTCTCTGTGGTCATATAAAATCACAGGATGTCCTTTGGCCAGATTTGCCTATTGGCCTCTATCCATCAAAATGGCCTCCTAATCATCCCCATATATACTGATGCTGGTGTGTGGTGGGAGTTCTGGCGCACTATGGCTGCGGTCACTGCACATTGGTGGTGGTTGAGGAGATTCCCCCCTACGCATATTTTTTTCAAAAGGGGATTTTCAGAGTGATGCCATATAGAAGAACTGTTTTTTTTTTGTTCCCCAAAGAACCTTTCAGTGAACAGTTCTTAAAATAAAGATGTTTTTCTTAGTGGGAAGAACATTTTAATCTTAAGAACCTTTAGTGCAATGGAAAGGTTCCATGAATGTTAAAGGTTCTTCATGGATCCATAGATAGCATTAAATAACCTAGCGTGGTAGTTTTTAGTTTGTTTGTTTACTTAGTTTTATAGTATGTATTATTTTTAATAATAAATATCATGACTTTTGAGGGTGATTATACCATTAAAATAATGATCTGTGTCATGTAATTGACCAGCCTTTAGTTCAACACCTATATGCCCTATTAGTCGACAAGGCTAAATATTTTGTGTGTTTTTTTTTTTGGTGCTAAATATTTATTACTCTTCTGCGCATATTTTCTTATTGCGACCCATCTTTCACCCTGACAGACTACAATATAAAATCTAATTTGTTTTAAGTTTCCTCCCTTGATTTTGTATGGAAATGCTATTGCGTCGTACATCAAGATCTCTTGTCAGCTATTCAGAATGCATTAGCACCGTGTGCTCTTAGCTCTACGTGATGGATCACATTACTCACATGCTGTATTCAGGCCATAGCTCTGGAGGGATTTTTTCCTGTTGTTTCCAGATAGCTGCTCCCCCTCTGCCCTCATTTTGCTTTAATTGAGTCCTCGTTTCACAGGGCCGCTTCAGTGTCTGGGATCAAACTGGGAGCTCCTAGCAAGCCAATGGGACTGCAAACCACATGAGGCAGAGAGAGAGAGGGAGTGGGAGAGTGATGAGCAAATCCCTCCGGGCTTTGTTCGGCCTGCTCTCCTCCCCTGACTCACTATATCTTTATCTCCTCCGCCGAGGCTTCGTTAGCCGTTAGCGACCGGTCTCCGTTACTAACGACAGAAAGCTGTACGGTCAGGATCAGACAGGAAATGAGTTGCTCCCGCAGGAGAGACGACAAAGTCTCGAAGCAGCGCTACAGTCGTGGTATTTTTTTAAAGTGGAAGTCTTAAAGAAGTTCATTTTTGGCCCTTTTGCCACTTTTGTTGATTTACAAGTGAAAGAATGTATCAAGAAATGTCTCTAGCCAGATTTGAGCTGGTCAGCATGAGCTACAAGGCTTTCTGTCGTGCAGTAATTGTGCTAAAGTAGCTCCTTGAGTATATGATGGTCATGGGTTTAATTTTCAGGGAACAAACAAATATTTTTTACCTTGAATGCAGTGCAGGTCACTTTCATGATGAATTTGATTTATGAATTTATATTCATCAATATACAGTGCTATGCATAAGTTTAGGCACCCATGCTAAAGTTGACTAAAAAGAGGAATAAAAA
>JAPMNS010791868.1:0-13929 GCA_029874215.1 Squalius alburnoides
TCCCTTTTTTCCCCAGTCTTTCTTTTCCTTTTTTCTCTTGGCTCTCGCCCTCCCCTCTTTAACAGGCTTCAAAAAAAAAAAAAAAAAAGGCTGACAACTGGGTTTCTTTTCTTTTTGCAGGAGAGAGGGAAGGAGGGGGGCTTTTGGGTGAGGGTCCATTATGGGAAAATAACAGGGAAGAATTCATTTTGGCATACGCACGTAGAACGACTCGCTCTCGTTCTAGCAAAGTTGTGACAGTCGCGTCCGTGCGCACAGATGTGCCAGCGTCCAATAATAATACGACAGATTAAATTTTTGAGCCGTTCTACGACAGACGTTCCAAAACAACGCAGTAAAACACACAAACAGGGGTGATTGCGCGCCTCTTTCCTGGATGTCCCAGCTTCTATTCATTACGCTCAGGTTGCTTAAGTAAACACGACTGGGAGGTGATGAATCGGAGCCCTAATCCGCCTGTGTTTGTGGGAGTAAGAATGAGGGAGAGGGCAGAACACGGGGCGCTCGCTCGCTTTTTCTCTCTCTCCTGTAAATCTAAACAGTGAAGTCGGCTCCTCTGCGGACAGGTGGGCACCATATGCTGGAATGATCCATCATCACTGACAGAGAACCATTGTTGATGCCTGCAACGTCCCCCCACAACCGCCCCCGTAGAAAAACAGAGCCCACGGTGGGCCGTCTATGGGTGTGGGTGGGTGGATGGCGTGCAGTGGTAGGGGGGCCAGGGTGGCACGAAGGGTCAGAGGGAATCATGTTACTGGAGTTGGCGGATCCAGAGCTGAAGACAGACTGAGACTGCCACTGTATGCTGGGAGAAGCTCAGGAGATATTGATGGAGATGAGGGTAGAAAGAGGCAGGAACAAGAAACAAAGACTGATCCTTCATATAAGAGTAACTTGGAGACATAAAAAGGGAAATGAGGAAAAAAGAGAAGAGAAAAAATAAAATGAAATTAGAAAAAAAAAAAAAACAAGTAAAAAATATTCAAGAACAAATGAATGTGGACAGTTTAGATCTCTTCTGAAACTTAAGACACATACTGAGGCTTTAACTTATCTCTACTTAGAAAACAAATTAGACTTTTTCTCAGAAAAAAAATCAATTTAAATCTCATTGCATTCTAGGAGAAACATTTGAGATATTAAAGAGATGTAATTTTGTCTTTCCTAGAGGTCTGTCTACATCAGCATTATGAAACCGCTGCGGGCCACACTCGACCAGTCAAACCCCTGCCTCTGTGCTGACCTCCAATCAGAGTTAGATATGATGTGCAGTTATTTATAGTTTGCTAGTGAGGACCCTTTTAGAAGAGGTCAACGAAGTAACAGTGGTGGCCTCCCTCAGGGCCATGCCGCTGCGTTTTTAATTCATTCTTAAATAAACCCCTGTCAACATGCTCCACTTACACTCTGGCTTCTACTGCCAAATGGCATATTTATCCGCACTCGAAGCAGCTTTGAAGTATTATGTCACACATCGTGACTTGACACAATAATTAGTTTTATCTTACACAACTTCTTCACAAACAAAATATATATTTTTTAATGATATTATAAGAAAACAAAAAGCAACCAAAGTTATAAATCCCTATTAACTGTATGCTCACAAGTTGCTCTTTCATAGATCAGGAGACAAAATGGAGTTGTCCACAAGTTGTCTTTCATTGAAGAATCAAACTTTGCCTCAGATGTTTCTCCTAAAATTCCTTAGGATAAATAAAAAATAATTTTAATGTATATCAACATTTATCTAATTTAAGTAAATTGGAAGAAATTTATGAGAAAATTTAATATTTTAGTATGTGAATGAAGACTTGACAAATATTAGCACAGTGTGAGACTTTCTTGAGACTACTAGAGTTTTTCTCAGGAGAAAATCTGAGCTGTCCATATCTCATCGCGTTAGAAACAATTAAATAGATGTGATTATTCTTTCCTATGGGTTATTATAAACAAAGAAATTAATTATATAGTCTAATAAATGTCTCAGTGCCTTGTGGTGCCATTTTAGACTAAACGCAAATAGGTGAAGTGAGTTTTCTATTAAAATGAGAAGAAGAAAAAAAGCATTTCAAATGCACTCTGTAATTTGTTCTCACTGTTTAGGAAAGCAACAGGGTGTGCTCTTCATGCGAGTAATGTTACCTACCTCATGTTACAAACGCACGCATGGACAGATGTGGTCAGACACTCTACAAACAAACCCAAACACACCACAAAAAGTCTATTTTAAGGGTGTGAAGACAGAATATATTTCCAATTTGCAAAATAGCAGTTCATAAATAACTAGCCAAAGCTTATTTTCCCCTCACTCAACATCAACGGTGTTTAAGGCGGGACTGGAATGTGAACATTTAGAAAAAAAACATCCTGCGTTGCACCGAGGGGGGGAAAAAGAACCAAACTTAACCTTCTTTCAGCAGTACAAACCGGGAGGACTTGTTACACTCGGGTGCTTTTGTTCAGCATGCACCCTGCATGATAGCCACCTCTGAATCAGGAGCGGAGAGAGGAAGACAAAGGCACCCTTTTTTTCCCAACCGGTGCCATTCAACCTTAAAGGAAAAGTAAAGCTATGCCAAAAGCTGCTTCTTTTGAGGTTCGGGCTTGATCCTCCTGGAATTAGGAAGTTCAACTTTCTCCTTGTAATGTGTCTAAAAATGAAGACTTGAGCTGTTTCTGTTTGCTTGCATTGGATACGAGAAACAGAAGAAGAAGGGGGGGGGGGGCGAGATGAAAGAAAAGTTTCACAGATGTAATGTAAGCCGTCATCCAAAACGTCACTCATGTGAGGGATTTGGCAAAAATAATCATACCTGCTTGTACAACCTCTTCAAGCTCTGAGTAACTACAGGCGCACAATGCGCCCGCTCCTTTCCTTTCGCCACTCCTGACGGCAGCCACTTTATTACTCACGAGTGTGACAACTTGTGGGATTGCTTTGTATCTGAATGGCATATTTACGTGAAGTGTGGCTTTCGGTAGCAGTTGCTTGTAATGTATCAAATGCATCACTGTCAGCTACCAGAGGAATCTGCCACCACGGATGTGTTTGTCCACACAATCGAAAGAGTTACGCGCCATCGCTTATGGAGTGTTGGCCAGGCCAATACGAATGTAACTTTCCAGAGAGACTATCCGTGCCGATAATCGCTAAAGGATGAATTATTGTTTGCCAGAGATCCAGACTTACTCTATTTTGATGCTGGAACGCTCCAACACAGCTGGTGACCAAATGAGCTTCGTCTACAACGGCTGCAGGCAGACATACTGGGCCTGTTAGCAGCTGTCCACCCCGGGCTACAGGACGAGGTGTGGATTGTACGACAGGATCGGGTTTACAGGCCCGGGCCAAGGTTTCGCAGATCTTAACTTGGTCCCCATGACTCATTACAGTTGTAGCCTGCAGTGCTGTCCAATTTCACGGTGGGTTTCAAATAAACTGCACTTCTGACCATATTTCTCCCTTTTTTTCCCCTCTCTCTCGCTCCTTTTTGGCCCAAGCTGGATTTAATTTGCCACTTCCTGTTCCATCATGCGGTTCGCAGTCACTCGTCACATTTGTTTTTGTTCAGATCCATTAGAACACGCATCTGAAAATGGCAAAATCGAGTGAATTATTCAATGCCGAAATCATCTGAAAAAAGCCGCCGCTGTCCCTTTTTGCCATTTAATGTAATGTTTCCGCAATATAAAGGCTATAGCAAAACCTTAAAATTTAAACAGCTACAGCAGACTCCCATCGGCCATTAAAATGAGGAAAGGGTGAATTGGAGCCAAGGCAATAAAAAAATAAAACTAAGGGAGGAAAAAACTTCAAAATATGCTGTAATGTTTGAAAACCCTGACCGCTTTCGTTTTTTTTTTTTTTTTTTACATCCTATTTTTCACAAAGGGGACCTGTTTGAAACTTGCTGCCTCTGCTGCTTTCCAGATGTGCGTTGCTCACCTCTAAGTCCCCAAAAATGTTAAAACAAAAAGCCTGCTGGAAAAAAAAAGTAAATATGGAGTGCAACACGATAGCAGTGGTGTTTTGGATGTCAGAGAGATTTTGTTTTTGAAAACTGTGAAAAAGATTGTGAGGATTGCATGGCTGTTGAACCCATTTGGGGAAGGCAAACAGTGAAAGAGGCTCAAATGAGCTCATATGTACCTGGTGTCTCTCTCTGCAGTAACTTATCCCCATGTCCCATACTGAAAGAGCAAAAGAGGAAGTGTAATCCACTATGGCTGGGCTCTCTGGGCATCATTATCTCGTTGTTGGCACCGTGAGCTCTCACTTTGTAGTGCTGAGGACCACAGCATTAGTGATAGTTCAACATTGAGACAGCTCGGGGAGAGAGAGAGCTCGGAGAGTTCAGGATACGGGTCGTCTCAAAATCCTCCAGCCTCGGCAGCCGCACAGCCGGCTAATTGATGGCAATTGCACGGCAGTTTTGCTGTGGTTTTCTTAACACCGCCCTTCTGGCAGCCAAACAAAGTTTTACTTGATAGGGTTTCAACCTCTCTCTGCTGTGCGGACTGCAAAAACTAATAAGCAAAAATGGATTTTCAAGTTCTTGTCGTATTTGAGAGCTTTTCAAGATCTTGGAGTGAGTCTGGAGGGATGGTTCGGGGTAAAAGGAAGGTTTTGGGGTGTGATGGAAGTCATGGCTTGAGTGACCTAGCCCAATGGGACGCTGTCCAAAGCCCATCCTCCTACACACATGCTAAACAGACTGACCTGGTCTCCATGATGAGGATAGCGCTAACTGGCAGCAGGGCTTCCCATCTAAACCACACATATGGAACGCATTTCTTTGTTATTATTAATAAAGAAAAAATTAATAATACACACTCGGGATGTTGCCAAAAGCAAGAAAAAAAAGACACATGCGGTATATTATTTAAACAGAGGAAAACTTGAAACTGCTTGCTTAGAGAAGAACAAAAAATAAAATAAAGTTCATGCTTTTAGTCTGATTTTGATTTTACACCTGGTAGTGGCTAAAGTGATACTGATCTTTAGAAAATATCCAAAAGGGATAAACGGCACATTGAACTGAATTGAAAAAGTTTCTGCCATCTGTGTTTAAATGGGAGTGGGGCGGTTTTGAAGAAGAGTTAGGAGGGAATAAATCTTACCGAGAGGAAACGGAGTGCTATGAGGCCACGTTTCACATCTTTAAGCACAAATACCAAGAGCGAAAGAGAAGAAACAACTGTCGTGTCCGAATAGGATACTTAAAATCTCCTATAATGATGCACAATGTGAATAAGATAAAGCAAACACACTTTCTTTCAGCACTGTGAAAGCAAACCTTCAACAAAACCGAACCAGCTCCAGGTTTCACATGTTCTTCATCAATATTCAATTACATCAGTAGCATCAATCTATATCATCAATCCGTGTCACTCTGCACAAAGCGGCCTTCATCTCGCTTCTATCTCCACCCTTGGCTATTAAGGAGAAGAAAAATAGAAACCAACATTCTCTCTCTTCTCTTCTCCAACAACGCCTCTCCCTGTTGACTTTAGTCTCTTTTTAAGATGGCAAACACAAAGAGCAAGCGGAGGCAAGCTAATTAGCAACACTTAAAAAGGGATCTGACTTCATTGTTTGCAGTCCCTCGCCCTCACCAGTTACCAGGGCAACAACTTTGAGAGTGGTGCTGTGCATATTTCTTTTGATTTTTTCTTCGTCTTTTTGTTTCCCCTGGGGGTTCTTCATTTTTTGGAGCCTGGAGAGGGCCGTTGGGAGGACAGAGATGGAGAGCTGAGGGGTCTTTTAAGCCGAGTGCAGAGCGGGGGCTTCTGGGATGGCGTAAGGTTAGACCTCTGCATTACACAGCACAATACAGAGTTCTAAGTGGGCATTGAAGGCAAGGAAATTGGGCTTAGTGAGTGCGTAAGTGTGCACGTGTATTCAGCTTGGTTAAAAGGAAAACTTCACCTGTATCAAAATCATATGACTATTTTTCTGTGGAACACATTTTTTTTTTTTTTTTTATGGAAACATATTGTGACTGGGGTTCCAAAAAGCCATAATGGCTCATTTACATAAATTTATCATGTCACGTTTGATTTGGTTTTAGTCAACAACTTAAATTTCAGGCTACTGCAAACACAAATCTATTATGTTTTTTTCAGAAGTTTGGGATTGAAAAGTTAAAGTTGATAAGATTTTTTATTTATTTATTTATTTTATGTTTTTGAATCTATTATTGCACCAACGCTGCATTTATATGATCAAAAATACAGTAAAACGATATTTATTTGAGTCTTTTGGACTTTTATGGGGGGGGTTGGTCTTTTTTTTTTTTTTTGGGAGTGTGACAACTTGTGGTTACAAAATGCTTTCACTATATGAAAAAAGCAGCTTGAAAATTCTATAAAACATCTTATTTTGTGTTTTGTCTAAGAAAATAAAGTTATAGGGGTTTGAACCGAGGTTTTTTTTTTTTGAGGAACTGTTCCTTTGAGAAATTAAAAGTGGCGCCAGTCCTTGACAATTTACTCTCTTTTCCTACCTCATCTGTTGATTAGAACTGATACAGCGAAAACACATGCCAATTAGTGTCACTTATGGCTGTTTCCTGACGTGGAGTCCAGTAGTAGGTGTACTAAGGCTAAAGAAGCCCTCCCTCTGCCTCGCTAACTCTCCAAAACTGAAATTCCCTCCCTTGCCACCCTCCTCCTCCTGCCCCTCATTCTCTCCATCCTTCCTCCATTCCTCTCTACTTCAACTATTACCTAAATCTCCCCCTCCCACTCCTCACAACTCTCTCTGAATCACTAAATCCATTCTCCTGCCCTATTTTTTTCTTCCTGTCCCCATCCTTTTCCTTCCTTTTTCTCCTCTCCTCCCTCTCTCCCCAGTGGTTTGTCAATCAGCTCTGAGGGAGTTATACCTCCAAATGCCCACACATTAGTATCCAGCTGAGAATCTTTCATAATCGCCATGGTGACTAGAAGGTCAATGCTTGATGTGCTTCAAGCACTGCCTATGAACTGCCCAGGCCGTGGAAATTACAGGCACAGAATAAAAGGTGGCTTTGTGGCACCACTTTAGACAGTGGGACGTAAGTGTTTGTTTGTGTGAATCTATTATGTTTGAGAATGTTCGCCAAAACAAGAGGCTAAATGAGGGCTTGTAAGTCAGAGGGCAAAATATGATGGAGAAAAATTAGGAGTAAAACTGTTTTCTTGCCGCAGAAATTACACACTCCACCTTTAATAAACATTGCAATCTTTGTCAAATGATTATTTTTGTTTTGAAAAATAAAAAATAAAATAAAAATAATAAACCGAATTAAAAAGCTTAAATGAATGAAAAATAAATAAATAAACCGGAAACATTTTGTGACCAGGGCCTCCAAAAAAGCCATATGGCTCATTGACGCATTTAAATTTGTCATGTCAAATTTGGTTTGAAAATATGCCAGATTTTCAGTCAATAACAACTTCAATTTCAGCCTATTCCGAACACAAATATATTATCTATTTTCAGAACTCTTTTAAAATGGATTAAATGAAATATGATGGAGAAAAAGGATAAATAAAATTTTACAGTGATTTTTTTTCTTGCTGTTAATTACACACTCCACCTTTAATAAAGTGCACAACCTTGTAAATCAACAAAATTAAAATGCTTAATTAATTAAAAAAATATATACATTGAAAACAAATGCATTTATTAAAAACTAATTAAATGAATGATCAAAAAATAAACAATAAAAATAAACAAACAATTCATCCCACCATCCATACATGTACTACTCTGATTCTTTCTAACAACATGTTACCAGAAGTCATTTCACATCTTGTTGTTCTCGCAATTATTTCCATATGAGTTTTTGATTATTGTAAATGTGATCTGTGTTGGGTGACAGTACTACTGTGGTCTGGCTATGTGTGTGGAACTGATCTGAGCCCAGCTGTGCTGGCAGTCCTTCTGAGATGCTCTGGATAGACGCAGGAAGAGGCGACTGTGTGTTGCCACAACTGCTCTTAATGTCTCCATACAAAGAGAGAGAAGCATACCAGCACACACACGTATGTAAATGCACACTAACGGCGGCCCTCTTTAGCCTTCTCAAAGGTTTCCCTGGAAAAGCCATAAATTTGTTTTATAACCCTCCCATAAATATGACATTCCCACATTCCAGAATTAGGACTCCACGTGTGAAAAAATCATTAGATGAAGAATATGAAATATCTCAGATCACATGTGAAATACATTACGCTTCATATGAACCTTTACTTTTAGAATTGTGCATGTGTAACCAATCCAAAACAATACATTTTTCGAGAGCAAAAACATTATCTAGGACCATTATCAAGATAAACCCACAGACACATTTCCAAGTTCTTATTTTCTTCATTTCTAAGAGCATTGAACGAAGACAAGCAAGTAAAGAAACGTCCTCTCAACTACTTTTTCTTAACCATGTAAGAGGCTCAAAGCCAGGCTAGCTTTTCAATTGTACAACAGGAACGTTGTACTCCAGCACGCCGGAGGTCTTTTTTTGGAATAGTTGTGGCATCTATTGAGGTCGTCTACAGATGCTAGGCAACTACCCTTCCTTAACGCCTCCCTCTAAAACCCCTTGCACCTCCATCACCACCAGCGTTTTGTGACCAAGCTTGACCTTTCTTCTTCACTGACCTCTTGTACAATGAGACGGGCCACAATTAAAAGTGTGGAATGCTTTTAAGCGATGACACCTTTCAATGGACTGAAAATGTTCGATTTACTGGATGTTATTAAGCTGGCTTCAGGCCTGGCCCTCATCACCTTGCATCCTTGTCCAAAAGGGATATGATCCCTGTATTTAAGACTCTCCTCCCCTCCCTTTTTGTTCGTTAGACTTAAGCTGTTTGAGGGGAAGATGAGAAAGAGCGGCTCTGTACGTGTCAGTCGGCCCAAGGCACTGTGACTGCTGACACGTTTGGCTGCAATTGGTCAAATGAGCTTCATTTCACACAGAGGACGTGATATGGCCATTACTGTCCGCCGAACGCTGAACAGAAGGCCGTTCCCAACAGTAATGAGACGGGAGAGAGGCCAAACACCCTGACTGTCAAAGCGTCCAAACTTCCTATCTCACCATGCTTAGCATTTTACACGCAGAAACCCAATTAGAGCGTCTAGACTACCTCATGGGTACCTATGATCTGCCATCAGGACAGCCAACTCAATATGGCCTATCTGTCCAGACATCTGAGATCTATATGCCTTTATCCACTCTTTCCATCTGCGGCGTGGACAGTTTAATTAAAGCTACCATTACGACCAATTTGCAGAGTCCATTATGGCCTCTTAATGGTGGACGGTGCCAGAGAAAACAAAGAGTAAAGCAAACGTCACACGGATACGGGTAATTTGAGTTGTAATAACATAAAAAGTGGGGGTGGGTTATGATACAATGACCACAGGAAGAAAAACCATCAAGTGTCCCTCACTATATAGACCAAGGACAAGAGAAAACACAGAAATTGTTAGGAACACTTATGATCCAAATATAACCAGTCAACATTAGAAAAGTGTAAAATTACTTAAATTTTCAAAATCAACTAGTTGGTGGGTTGCCTGAGCATGTTGTTGACTTTTCATCTGTATAAATGGGCTGGTTTTTATTAAAAAAAAAAAACCTGACAAACTGAGAGGTGACCACTGTGACCCATTCCTTATCAAACCAAATCCTTTTCCAAAAGAGTCAAAGAAAGTCAAAGTGAGTGGAGAGTGAGAAGAGGAAGTGAGAGAGACAGTGAAATCATCTGCTATCTCCTGTCTGTAGGCCATCTGATCAAAAGAGCCAGAGCTTTACAACGATGTGGTCTCCATATGCACCAGCTCCAAACCATAACCAATGTTAAGCTGTCAATGTTTGTCTATAACTAAAAGAGGAGTCTGGCTGCCTGTTTCTCTATCTATCTCTCTCTGGTGTGTTTCACATCTCCATTTTGTGCTACTCTTTCTCAACTCTCCACTAATTAGGGAAGCAGTTGCTTGTCTTCTCACTCCTCCTCATGAGAGTTTAACCCAAAACTCAGAAGTGGTCAAAAAACTGATCTGAATTTATAAAGATTTTACAACATCTATACACACATAAAAAGATCCTAAAAGCATCCTATTTTATAAATCAGTGTTCGTCTTAAATTCAAGCACAATGTGTAAAAGTGTATCAACTCCACCTACAGAACACATAATAATATTAATGCATATTGTGATTGTGTATTTATCATTATAATTTAATAAACAATGTTGGATTGTTTCAATTAATGGTATATATACACAAGAGCAAAAAGTTTGTACGCATGCTCTTCAATTGGCATACACAATATTTTCACTTTGCCTTTATAAATTCCGATTGTAGGATAAAATCCACAGTATTTAGGATCAAATCCCTTTGTACGTGCGCTTTATAAACGAGACCCCTGATCCCTAGAAATTTAGACCCAATTATTGGCGTTCTGAACCTCTTTATCATCCACCAGGTAAAAAACGTAGGTCCAATTGCTCAGATCTATATCAATGGAGTCACTCACAGCAGGATGAGTTGTGATGAAGAACTTTAAGGGAAATTGGTTCTCTTGATACTAAACCACATACTAGTAGTGAAAAGACGGGCCACATGGTGCTTCAAGAGAGCTGGTCTGAACCAGACAATGTTTTTAACCTGCTACGCACCATTTGGGGCACATTCAATCTAAACGGTTGCTTTGAAGCGAAACCACAGGTCTACTGTAGCCCTAAAGAGAGCGAGAGAGAGATAAGACCACCCTATTAAAGAAAGCGAGGTGCAGCAGAGGGGTCTGTCAGGGCCACATCCCCATGCCCAGGCCGAAGTAGCTGTAGACTGGCTGTGGAGCGGGACCATTTGAAGTGAAGAACACTCTAGGGATTGAAAAACAGAAAACCCTTGGTTGGATTCCTGGCTTTGTGCAACAAGAGGATGAAATTCTATAAGGACTCCACTAGTGTGCACTCTTGTTTTTTTTTCTCTACCTCTCCTGTCTTACTTTTTTTCTACAAAGCAAAGGGTTTTGCTGGTCTTGGGGTTGTGAAGCAGACAAGGAACATTCCTCAGGGGGGCCCAGGCGCCCTTTCTTGACACATCTCAGCGTTGCACTTTCTCTCTCCCTCCCCGCCTCCCTCCCTCCCTCAGTTCCCTCTCTCCAACCACTTCAGCCCCACTTTCCCCCTTCCCTCTCAACTCTTTTCTCTTACCCTATCTGACTCGGCTACTTCGTATCTGTCCGTACCCAGAATCCCCTCCTCTCCTGAGATGCCTGCCTCCATTTCTCTGACTCAAACTCATCCCGGTGCTCTCTTTCGCTACTTCGCCATCTCACCCTCCCTCTGCTCGCATTCTCCATCACTCTGCTGGGCTTCTGTTTGTTTGGTAAAGACTGTTGAGTCTTTGACGTCTGCAGATGCCTGTGATTTCTCCCAGGCTCCCGAGGGGCCCAGGGAGAGAGTGCTTTGTGCTCTGACAACACGGGTCTGCAAAGAGGGAGTTGGGACTGTTTTTCTGCTCCAACGCTTCTTGGCAGGGTGTTTAACCAGTATCGCTGCACTGTGCCGCTTCCAGGTGAAAGATTTGGGCTTGGAGGAAGAGACCAGACTAGACAAACAGAATAAACAGCGAAACAGAAGTGCATTCACTTAGGTTAAGGGGATGTTTTTTTAATGTGCATTTTAATTAAAAAGTGTACAGCTTTGGTCAACTCATTGCATGCACCATTTATGATTATTTACTGTTGTTGTTTTTTTTTTTTACTTTTGCAAATATTTTTACTAATTATGTATTTTATTTTAAAATAATTATTTCTAATTTTAAGCTTTTATTCTAAAAAAAGAAAATAGTAATTATTGTGTTTTTAAGCTTTTAAACAAAATTAATAAAAGGTTATTGCATAATTGTATTTTTATTTAAGCTAAATAATGTTTAATTCTTTTATATATTTCTTATGTAATTATTATATCTCTTTAATTTACAACTTTTCTGTTTGCGTCTCTATACATTTAATATAATATATTTAAATGAATACAGCCTCGTGTACCTGTACAATGACAACGAGAATGACTCGACTTAAAGTTTGACATTTATCAATAAGTCGATAAATTTACTCAACATTTCAGTGAACGAGGCTTTTGGAAGAATTCCTGAAACATCTCATTCTCTTTCAATAATTCCCTCAATTTCTGCTGGGCATCATAGTGACCCGCTCCATAAAAAAAAAAAAAAAAAAAAATTATTGAGGATAGCAGAGCAAGACATTAAAACTTGATAAATGACTTTTTAGGAGGTTCTGCCATGATAACACTTTACTGCTTGCTTTGCCATTTTCAGAGCCTTCCTCATTAAAGTCATTTGGCTTCAAGGCCAAACGCTCCATTCATTTAAAATCAAATGAGGGAACTTGATGAACTAATTCATTCATCAGATTCGTATGAAAAATGGCTATCTGAGATAGAATAAAGGAGGCAGATTTCTATGGCACTGCCACCCATGTCATAAAGGGCGCATTGCATCGCTTGCTAGCACAAAACTTGCATCTCGCTTGAAGAATAAGAGGAGTGAAGAAATGAGAAGAATATTTGGGATATCTCTGTGGACAAAGAGGTTAGGACATGGAGGGAATGTCATTCAGTGAAACAAACATTTTAAAGTCAATTTGGTCTAAAAAACTGAATGCTGAAAACATCCAGTCACAAAGTCTATTCATTGTATCTGGATGCTGATTCTGAATAAAGTGACTATAGATGTGAAAAAAAGTGAATAAAAACATTTAAGCACTAGTAAATTCTCACATTTAATAATGACAGGAGACTGCCTGGGGACAGTATACGTTTTTTTTTGCTTTTTTTTTCTCTGTAGAGCGACTCAGATAACACCAAAGTATGTTTAAATGTTTAGAATTGCTACTGGAAGATGAGCAGGTGTGTGGAGCCTCACTCCATAAGGCTGAAGGCCATGTAGAAATAAAGTACACCTACACATTAACACTGACACAGACATGTACACACACTCACTTATATGCCAGCAACCACATAATCATTATTAGACAGTAGCTTACAGCTTTTATACCACTGAAGATCTCTGTGTGACATATTTTATACATACTTCAAGTGAAACTTGAATTGTTCCAAAAATTCAACCTATAACATTGATTAAATTAACTGCTACTGTTCTGACATGCCAAAGAGCCAGCTATTAATATAATGTAGTTACATTTTTAAATCACATTTATGAGAAAATAAGTAACAATTGTGAGATAAAGCAATTTTGAGATATAAAGTCACATTGTGAGGCATGAAATTACAATTGTGAGATATAGTTGCAAAATATCATAATTCATAATTCACAAAAGTCATAATTATGACAAAATCACAAATCCTCAAACAAGAATATAGAGACTCTCAAACGGCAGTTTAAAACTAGACAAAAGCTTTTCTTTTCTTCTGACCTGCAAACTGTGACATAATTATCCTAGAGTTATAGTTATGCTGTCACAGCTTAGTATACATATGAATTATGAAAACCGTGATGTAAAATGCTTTGGACGTTACTTTTACAAGAAGCTACTGCTGCCACTAATGACCAAAAGTATGGGTCAGTGTGGCAGAAGAGAAAGAGTGGGAAAAGGAAAATAAAGAGGGACAGAAAGGAAGGAAAGGAAGAAGAGAGAAAGAGTGTGGCATTGAGGCCGTATGTTTGACATTGGAAATGGTTTAGAGAAGAAGGAACTGGCAATTTCTATCTCTAATTAAAGGCTTTGGCTCACATGACCATGTACAGGTGCACCAACACCAGAATGCAGAGCCATGAAGAAAGGCCTCCTTGTGTGTGGTAAGGCCATGCTCGCTCAGCGGGAGTCTCCACACACACACACACACACACACACACACACACACACACACACACACACACACACACACAC
>JAPMNS010791909.1:0-11016 GCA_029874215.1 Squalius alburnoides
ACAGAACAGAAATCATGAGTTAACAATCGCAATTTGTCCGGTGGAAAATTGCGCTAAAAAGCATAAGAGGTCCTTTTTGAAAATCATTTTATAAAGATCACTTTCACAAAAAGTAATCTCAATGGAGGAAACACTTAGAACTGAACAAAACCAAAAAAAAATTACTGACTGTATAAACTTCAATAACTTTTTATTCATTTCCAAGAAATTTTGTCAGGCCTGAAATTCCCTGATATTTCCATGTCTTCCAAGACTGTGAGATTCCTGTTGATCTTAACCAACTGTGTTTAAGTTAATACCTCGCCAAGATGGGCATTTCCACTTGCTAAGCTGATCACCGCAAGGCTCTTGCAAACGTGAGCATTCAAAACAGCCAGTCAGAATGCATGCAGGTTTCTCTTGACATTTATGATGTGTATTAACACATAAACATGCACACAAGTGTACACACCTGTCCAGCAGCAACTCCAGTACATTCTGTGTGGTGGCGAAGGCCCTGTATGTGGAGAGGAAGATGCTGGTGTAGGTCAGGTCGTTATCACCGAACGCTGTGAGGAGCGTCTCCACCAATCGCTCAAGTGTCCCCGCCCGGATACTCCTGATCTTACATGTCTCCAACTGACTGACCGTGTGACCTGGGGGCAAGCGGTCGCCCTCTGCCTGAGAGAGCAAAGCAAAAGGAGAGAAAAATACAGTGAGAGAAATATAAAATCAGTTCAATTCTTAAACACGCATCATAGTATCATGCAGAGAAACAGAGGGAGAAAAGCAGAAATAAACAGGGCAAAGAATGGGACCTTGGTACTGCAAGCACGCTACAACAGGAAACTCTACAATCTGCTTTTAATCAGAGCAATCCTCCTCCTCCCTCTCTGAGACACGCTGGAAAGTCGGCAGACTTTTTAAAAATGCTTCATTAGTTGAAAAATACAATGGTTGTGTGGTTCACAAAAGAAACAGGCCTATGTGATTTAAAAGTTGGCCACAAAAAGGTGAATATTATAGTTAACTGAAATTCCCTGATATTTCCATGTCTTCCAAGACTGTGTGGATTCCTGTAGAACCGGCTGTGTTTAAGTTAATAGTAATACCTCGCCAAGATGGGCATTTCTACTTGCTAAGCTGATCACCGCAAGGGAATATCAGGGAAAAATTTTTTATCAGGCGATCAGGCTATTTTATCTTATCGGGCTTATGCTTCTCTGAACAATGCCTGAACTTCGTATTTTGAGCACTTCTTGCGTTGTTTCTTGCCTCTTCACGATGACTCGCTTAATTAAGTCCTAATTTGTAAGTCGCTTTGGACAAAGGCGTCTGCTAAATGACTAAATCTAAATGTAAATTCAAACTAAAACTGGAATAACACATAAAACTTAAACTTGTTTTATTTCAGCTAGCTGCCAAAGCAACATTTCTGATTTTAATTTAGGTTAACCTAATAAACTAACTAACTAAACTAAAACTGAAATAAAAATGAATAAAAACTATAGACATATTTTTAAACTATTTAAAAATGACACAAAAAAACAAAAACAAAATCACAACAACTTTAACTACAATTAAAATGTAAGCATAAAAACTGACTGAATATATTAATAAAAACTATAATAGTATCTCAATGATACAAAAATAAGGCTGTTTCAGTGGAACAGCAAGAATACTAACCTTTTAGACAAACAAATGATGGACAAACATTAAGCACCGTGACCTCTCTAACATCAACGTCAATCAAATCTGCATTTTAATTTTTACAGCATGATCACTGTAAAGTGAACTTTCTTTTGAAATCAGCATTATCATGAATGTCATATTTATGAAATGATTCATCATTGAATGAACTGTTTTTTTACAATGTAGAAACATCTGTGTTACAACAAACTAAAGCTCTATGGAAATCACGTCAGCTCATAAGTGCTTTGTTTTCAGAAGGGTGTTGACAATATGGAAAAAGTTATTCAAGGTTAAAGCAACAGATTATACCATATTCACCGCTGTAATTCGGAACGGAGCCATAACAGCATGGCTTCATAAAATAACAATGTTGTATAAACCTTGAAGCTCATAAAGCAAATTTTTGGTTGAAAACATTTGCAACAGAGAACTGAGTTTAATGTTTTCCTGTCACTATGATAAATAGCTATAACATTGAGGAAAACACAGAAGGTATTTTGAAGAACTGTTTTTGTCCATACAATGAAAGCCAATGGGGTCCAAAACAACATGATTGAAAAACATTTAAAAATAAATCAGTCTTCTTTTGTGTAGAATAAACCAAGTCACACAGGTTTGGAATGACATGAATGTGAGTAAGTGATGACAGAATTTTCATTTTTGGGTGAAATACCCACCCAACTTTTACCAAACAAACATAAAGTTTCATGTGTTTTCTTGCAATGCTATAACCATGAGGACTAATGACTAGAACACTATAAGAACCCCACAAAAAAAGCTTTAAATGGTCACCCTTAATATGCCCTACTGTCTGGCCGGCCCAGCATGGGCAGCTGAAGTGTTTCTTTAAATAAGAGTGGAAGTGCATTCAGATCAAAGGCCTCCGCTCACCCCCAGCCATCTTGCGCCTTTGTTAGCCGCCTGCTGGATTTGAACCCGCTTTAGCGTCACGTTGTATATGGCTCCTTCCTCGACCTCCTCTCCCCAGTCCTGCACAGAGCTCTGAAGAGGGAGAAAACAATCAACGTTACACCATTTGGAATGTCGTGGACTAAAACGGGGGAACAATATGTCTTAGTTCGGCATAAACAGGAACCCTGGCTTTAAATTTTAGTATCAAAAGACTGACAGACATGATGGGGTGTGTGGAGGAGAGAAAATGATAACTCATTTGGAGGAAGGAGACACAGAGAGAGGGGGAGAGACAAGAAATGAGATCAGAGCTGGCATGGGGTTTTAAAAAAAATCAGCCTAAGAGCTTTTACAGATTCTTAATAGGGAAGGATTTCTTCATCCAGCCTTGGAGTTCAAGAACCAAACTCAGAGAAGTCTATAAACATACACACTCATATGCTTTCTCAGACAGACACACACAAATACAAACAGTATAATGTGATGACCAGAGTGGAGTCTTTCAGGCTGTGCACAGCTTAACGTTCATATTAAACAGTCAGACAGAGGATTTCGATTATTTCTGCCCTCTTCAGTCAATAACAATAAAGTAAAGCTGTGATATATGAAACCCTGCATCGTCTCTCACACTCATAATATCTCTGTCTATCATCTCCATTAAAGTCAGATCTTTTCTTCGATGTTGTGATGTACATCTGAGTGAAACGGAAGGGTTGGGGTTTACAGTAGTGCTCAAAAGTTTACATACCCCTTGCAGAATCAGACAAATTAAGAGGGATTTTTCTGAAGAAATCTGTGTAGTTTAACTACTTAGAACAAACAAGGGACTCAAACATCAACCATCACAAAACAAAGAAAAAGGTTGTGGAACATCCAAGTAACGACACAGTATTAAGAACCAAGGGTGTGTAAACTTTTGAACGGGGTCATTTTTATAAATCCAGCTTTTTTTTTTTTTTTTCTTATTCAGGACTAAATAAAAAATAACATGCATTTTGTATGATCCCTCTTATTTTGATCAAATCATTAACAATTTGCAGACTCTGCGAGGGGTATGTATACGTTTTGAAACTTTTTACTGTATGAAGACAAATGATTGGATAAGTCCTGCATACATCAGCAGAGAGAAATTTGCCGTTTCACTGGAAGATCCAGTTAAGACATTTTAATTTAAAAAAATAACATTTATTTTAAAAAAATTTAAATGAATTAAAAACATGCATGGATGAATCGTTCACAATAAAGTCAATAACATACATTTAGAAATGTTCCTTTTATGCCCACTTTAAAGACTAATGTCCTATGAGTGCAAATAAATTAGAAAATGAGACAAAAAATGAATGCTTTAAACGAGTGAAAAACTGGCAATTGAACAAGACAAAAATATTCACATTTAAGACATTTTCTCTAAAAACTATTCTTATTTTTTAGGCAATTTCAAGACATTTTTATCTGAAAATTGTTTTTGCAGTGCATACTTAGGAGACTGTGGGAAAGAACACAGATGCTTAGATATTTTATTAACTATTACCTTAATGCACACAAGCATTTATTACCTAAATGAATGTGTGAAATATTGCAGTTTCACTAACGACATCACCAGACTAGACTTTTTTCCAAAAAGATTCCAGAAGTTTAGAAAAAGTCAGGCTACACTATGGAATTATGGACCTGTCCTTGGAATTACTGTGAAAGTCATGCCAAAGCCATGCTATATCAGTCCAACAAGTGTATTCAGCTCTCTTGTGACCCTCAGTACAACTCAGTAAAAAAGGCTCTGGGTTTTTCAATGATGATTTTTTTTTTATTCAGTACCCTCCAATCTTGAACAGTTAGTTAGGCTATGGGTGTATGTATTATACAATGCTTCAATAGTTTTAAAAGAACATATCTCTACATTACTTTTTTAAAGTAATCAACTTTGACATTTAAAACATTGGCCTACTGAGTCTTTTCACTATTGCTGCACATCCAGACTACGTCTGCAGATTTATGCAGCTGAAAGAGTAACTGTCCCTGGAATGAAGCGGATCAGTCTGTCTTTATTTTCCAGGCCGTTTCCTGTACAGTGCGTTCAGATAAATACTCAGCTGGATGAGTCATGCAGTTTGCACTCAAAAACAATGGTAGGAGGTCTGCATACCCGCTGCCCGGACCCTGCAGAGTCCATAGTCTATGCACTGTGCTGCTCCTTTGTACTGGATGAAATGTTTTCCAAAGCGGCTTTTAAAGCCAGCTCAGCGGCACAAGCAGATATTGGAGAGGGTGGGACTACATGTGAGGAAACAAAATAGTTTTTTTCTGAAATAAAACAAGCTGAGTACTAGTATATGTGACCACATGTGGTACATCAGAGTAGATGGGAGCTCTATGAAGTCAGGTTTATTAGTTTTATTTATCGGGTTTATTTTAACTAGTTCATTTTATTACATTTTATTCTATTGTTTAGTAATTTGTTTTACTGGGTTGTTATTATTATTTTATTAATATCCATATTTTATAATTATTTGCCCAACATAATATTTTATTGTTTTTAATGTATTTTTATACCAATGCCTGTTCCAAACTCCCATGGAACATACAAACTGATGAAATGCATAGAAAGCATCTTCATAATATGTAAATATAAGTCTGTTTTTGTGCTCTGATAAACAATCATACGAATAAAGTTAATATTAAACTATGATATTTTTTGTGTGGTCAGATAAGTTGTCCTAATAACATATAAAATAGACTATGTTTTAATAAACAATAATTGAAGTCCTCAAAAAGCATTACAACGAATGGCTGTGGGACATTTGAGCACTTTGTTTAGGTCCCTAAAACTCCTGTAAACAAACAATGAAAGGATGCTGACCGTTATCATCACAAACAGAGACGTTTTCAACCCCCTAGCCTGCAAACAAAAACAACACAACCCCAAAGTCCACGAGAAACAATCCCTCACCGATAACAACAATAACAAGTGGGTTTAAGCCCATCTGTCCTCTTTGTTTTTCGTCTGCAGAGCCTGGAGGCTGTTCATCACAACAGTGGAAGTATTTCTAGAGTGAGAAACTAACGGGAACCTCCGCCTACATGGAGCCGATCAGATCCAAAGCCAGCGTGTGTGGTAAACAGACGAGTGCGATACAGTATTGCAGTAAAATATAATCTAAAAGCATTATTTGTATTCCCCACGCCCTCCTCCTCCTCCAAACTCTTTCTTTATCCTCCACTCCAAGCTCTCTTTCCCCTCCCTCTCCCTCTCCCCTCTTTCTCTCTAGAAGCTCAAAGCCGCAAAATCAACAGTGTGGAAGGAGGCAAACGCAACTTCTTACCATTTTAGCTTTCCAAGCGAATTTCATGGTGAGGGCCTCTCTCATCGTCCGGTAGCGGCATTAGAACACAGCCCAAGTCCAGAGAGAAAGGGTCAAATGTTTTCAAGTATAGTAGGCTACGCAGAGCTATCCTATGTGGATTGTCCTCCTTCAGCGCACACACATAGTCCGTCACGGATGGAGGAGCCTCAAGCTGCCAGTGCTCGCTCTCTCTCTCTCTCTCCCTCTGCTCTGCCGTCCACCCCCGCTCAGTAAATGACACAACTCCGCCCACTGCGCTCCCTCTCCCTCCCTTCCTCTTTAGTCGTTTGATTTATATTATTATGTAATATTGTGTATATAATAATATATATAATAACAAAATAAATGCCAGAGAAGTTAAAGTGACAGTGCACGCAAAAAAAAAAAAAAAAATCTGTCATCTATTCACCTTCATGTGGCACCAAAATCGTATTACAGTTGTGAAACACGAGTAGATGTTTAGCAGAGTGTTAAAGCTGTTTTTATTTATTCATTACTTTATTTATTTTTCATATAATGGATGAATGAATGCAGCTGTCAAACTCCCAAAAGATCAAAAAGTCAGTGCCATATTCAGGCAAATTATTGTATTGTGGAATTTTAGGTGAACAATTCATTAAAAGGGCTCATGACTGTAGTTACTAAAGAATATGATAATAATTATCATCATGCTATTGCAATGAAAGGTGAAATATTTTTTAATCTTTCAAATGGCAAGATGGGATGTTTCTGATGGGATTGGATCTTCTTTTTTTTGTGGTTGGTGTGATGGTATTTTATAAACTTTAATTAAAAACGGCAAATTTTGACAAAAAAAAAAGTTAAGTAGGCTATCACTATATTACTGTCGGTCATTTAATATTACTACTATTGAAAAACAGTTGTTATATTTATGTTGTTATGTTACAATTGTTATCTTACCTTGCTCTCTTTCCCTGTTAAAACAGAGGCATCAAGCTAGAATTCATATTTGACTTCTGTCTACGGTAAAGCCAACTTTCTTTGATTTGACTAAAGCCATATCAATCAATCAAGCAATTGGTGAGACAGAACATCCTAAAAACATGCCAACAACATAGTGGAGAGTAATGGGGTGCAGCAAAGCACCACCAGGAATATCAAATATTGAGGGAACAATTTGGCCATTTTTAATTACTGAGGAAAGGGAGGGATCTGTCCCCCTCACTGTCAATGGTGCTTACAGCCCTAACTAGACAATATGAGGAAGGCTGACGCTGTATTGTCTACAAGGGATTTTCCTTTTCATCCCTTAGGTGCAAGACGTCTGGATTTTCATTTGTATTATCGCAGGAACCTGGATGAAATTAGCAGGTGTCATGTGGCCCTTCACACACACACACACACACACTTGGGTTCTCATACGTCTAGCTATACATGTACGCTTTACCATAAAGAATCAGTGTGATCATTCAAGCAGCCACAGTGGTGAGCACAATAGAAAGCTGTTCAATGTTCTTTGTCCTTCAGTTCTATCTTAACAAGGCCAGTGGTGAGATCATAAATGTCAAGGGCTAGTTTTATGAAGACAGATTCAAGAAGTACTTCCTCAAAGCTAAACACATTTTACAGGCAATCTTGCTCAATCACAAACATTTAAAGTTTATATTAGATTGACTATTCTATTTAGCCATTCAGCAGAGAATATTTAAACTATAAAGAATAACACAGGAGAGAGTTGCGATAGTACCATCATGGGCATGATTTTGGGTGTAGATGTGCATATGAAAAAGCCAGTCAGAAATAATGGTATTACAATATGGTTGCATTAGTTAATGCATTAACTAAAATGACCTAACAATGAGCAACAGTATTATAAATCTTTGCTGTAACATTAATAAAAACCCAACTGTTCATTCGTTCAGGTCCATTAAATAATATTAACAGATACAACTTTTGATATGTATTAATAATTAACTTTTACTAAGAATTATACATTTTTTAGAAGTATACCTAACTAGTAAAACACTAACAGATATTTACTAGATTAATATATATTTTTCATTTTTTCTATGCATCTCAATTTGCCAGTTAGCTTTTCCTAAAGTTTGCATTTTTTTTGTCCTATGTCTTCTGATTTATTTGGAGTTGATAAAACAGTTCAAATCAAAATTAAGAAAATGTATACATAAAATTTAGATACAAATTATATTTTACAAAAGCTGTTCTGAAGAACATCAGAACTATTTTCCCCCTATGTTAGAAGAATCTACTTAAAAAGTCAATAACGATAAATAATTCACTTTAGTTTTATATGGTACTTTTAAAGGTTATTGCATCTGAAGGCGCCCTCCAAATAAAACAAAAAAGTCTAGTCAAGAGCAAATAATCTATAATTTCCATTGACATGGAATTTAGTCAAGAGATATAGTCATTCCCTGTGGTAAATATCCTAGATGGAGTCTGCATCCAAAAATGTAGGCACCTGACTTGTTACCTCGCTGCTTTAATGACTTTGCAGGCAGCGTTTGCACATTAAGGTACTTCATGAAACTGATTTCCGAAAAGACTTCTGAGGCAACATAACTGTTTAATGATCTACAGCAAAAAAGAGAAATCTTTGGTGATTACTAGAAAATTACAATTGTAATTTTGCACTAGAAATGACATAAAAAAAAGTCAAAAACGTTGGTCAATTTATACACAAACTGTCATACATCTCCTGCATTTAAAAATTGAACAGATGAAGGTATCTCAGGAGACAGGAAGTGAAGCTAACATTGGATTCGGACCTGCCCTGATCCCTTCCTACCTTGGAATGCATTCTCAGAAGGCAGCATTTTTAAGCTTTCGGACGCAGCCCTAGACCGTGGTTAATGTTCTGGAAACCAAAATTGTATTAGTAAAAGTGCCTGCAAGTAACCACGGGAGAAACCTGACAACCTATCACACGACTCCCTCAAACCACACTAACTCTCCCTCACCTCCATGCACCATTAGCTGTCTACAGTCACAACAAATTCAATAAAGTGAAGTGTGTTTAAGCAGAGACCCCCTCGTGTTCAGGTCAGAGAAGGCTGGTCAGCGAGGGCAGTGGGGCTTCAGAGGGGAAACCCTCATTCTCTGGGATCTGCTCCAGTTCCCAGGCCGGTCTGACTGGGTGTCCTCTGCTCGGCTGTTCCTCGGGGGTTCTGGGAAGCGTGGAGGACCAGTGGGAGAGGTTGTGACCTATTGGTCCCCCTCAAGGGACAGCTGTTTGCTCTCAAAAGGGAGTGATGTCATTGCAGTGCACAACAACAAGGCCTGACAAATGGCAGGCGCTTGGGCTGGACTCGGCTGACGCACACACACACGCACGCACACACACACACACACCTCTGATCTCATACACAACTATAGCCCTAGGGAATAGATAGAGATAGTGTGTATCTATATGAAATAAAAGCACAACACCACGACATCATAGTGATGCCAATCTCTAAAGGAAACACACTGTATCATTTGATTACATAAAAGGTATGGGAACTAAATGTAAAAGGTTAGGAGGTGGTTATTGAAAAATGTATCGATCACTAATCTGCAACCAATGGTTTGGCAAAATTAAATTGTATCCTTATCTATTCCCCTTGATTTATTTTTTTTTTTTTATCTTTTAGGCCTAAATGATTTTCTAAGAAACGAAAATTTGAAATTGTTATTTAATAGAGTATATGCACACGTATAAATAAATTAGAATAAATGTGTGAGTAATGTGTTTTAAGTCAATTTAGGTGCATCAATACATCTCACACCAGATTTGACATCAGCATCATTTATTTTTATGTGATGGACCTCTATTATGGCACTTTTGTCGTGTTTGAAGCGTAACAGGCCCTTTTAACATTCACTTTCATTGAGTGGAAAAGAGCAGCGTGAACATCCAGCCTAACCCCCCATCTGTGCTCTGTGAAAAAATAAAAAAATCATTTAGTTTTGGTAAAGCGAGGGTGAGTAAATGATGGCATAGTTTTCATTTCTGTGAGAACTATCCCTTTAACTGACCAATCTATTCATTTTTCTTGACTCAAAATGTTTAATTTGTGTTTTCCTGGTGTTTAGTTTCAGGTGGGGAGGCATGGGGGGTGGGCTTTGGAAACAGGCTTAAAGGGAATCTTAGGGGGCATGTTTAGACCCCAATAGGGAGGCTGAGGATATCTGTCCTGTCGACACCAATAGAGATATACCGAGTCTAAACCTCCCTGGAGTACAATCACAGTCTCCAGTCAGTCTCTCCTCCTGTGGTGGACTCACACACGTAAACACACACACACACAGGGCCTGTGAAGCTATGGAGCACATCGACATGAGTAACGAGGGCACTGTTATTGCACCACTGTGGGGGAAAAAAACACACATTCCAGGAAATCTCCCACTTCCTGCCTGCAGCCTCCCAACTCTATGTGCCTGTCGTCATTGTACCTGACCGACGGGCCAGTTATCATACACTGGCAAAGGCACTCTCAAAAACCTGAGGGATGAAGAAAATCCAGCCATAGCCCGTTCTGTGTAGGGAGATTTACGGTCAAATTTTGGACTGCTGTGTTGCACTAGCGTCACCAGAAGAGTTATAAGCTGAGCTGAGCTGACGCAGGCAGAGAGAGCTGGAGCTAGAGGGCGCTGGGAGGAGACCTTCAATGGTAGCGTATCTCTCTGTGTTATGACGTTCTTTGTAACACAAGTTCTTTGTTGTTATTTGCATCGGTGAAGTCTGATAAAAAGCTCAAGATTAACCTTAATCTGTGATTCACAGTTCTCAAGAATCTACAATCCCTTGTTGTCACAACACCATGTGATAATTTTCATTATGCAGTTTGCTTTCTTTTATCAACTTCACCAGAAATCAACACAGTCTATGCAACAGAAATCACTGCATGTGTTTGCATATTAGCATATACATTTATATATATGTATTTATTTGATCAAAGTGATATTTGATTAAACATGAACAATGAACATTTTGATTAAAATGTAATTTTATTCTTGTGATGGAATCGGACAGAATCGGTTTTGTTAATTAAATGTTCTGATCTTTGCTTTTTATGTTTTATTTATTATACTTAAAAGAAATTTGTATATTCATTTATTTAGTTTTTTT
>JAPMNS010791919.1:0-14705 GCA_029874215.1 Squalius alburnoides
TTCCTCTTTTTAGTCAACTTTAGCATGGGTGTCTAAACTTATGCATAGCACTGTATATATTTCATTGTTTTACACAACACAGACTCCTACAGAGAGAAAGACTCGTGATCTTGGTTGTAACAGTATCACAAGTCCTCAGAAAAGAACCCGAAACAACACCGAGGTGTCTGCAGAGGCCAGTCCACGAAAGTCAAGTCGTTTGGCGAGTGCGGCTCCGGTTGAGGCTAGTCCACGAAAATCCACTCGAGCGCTGAGCACTCCACAGAAAACTGACCCTGGATTGTCCAGCCCCAGAAAGCGTGCCAGAATGACCAGCATGGACACTCCCGAGGGAAGTCCAAGGAAATCAAGCCGCCTGGAAAATATTTCTCAGAAAGTTGTTAGCAAAACTGAAAGCCCCAGAAGAGCAGCTAAGAGGCCAGACATCTCTACGCCCACATCAAGGCCGGCCAAACGTGAGAGTCTGATGAAAACGGCTAAAGATCAGACTACAGCTCAACAAAGCAAACAAACCACTGCCAACACTCCTCGGAAAACTACCAGAATCAAACTCCATGTTCCTCAGGTGGGTCAAAGACATGGCGCTTCTTTTTTTCCCTGTTTTTGGGATCTACTAGAATGGGTTTTTATGCTTGAATGTTCAAAAAACACAATTTTTTCACAAATTTTACATTATTGCTGCATCTCTCTTCCCAGTCTGTCAGGAACGCTCAGTTTAGTTATTAGGATAGTTAATAGTTAAAGGATACATTAACAATGACTTGAATATAAATCATCTATGATGAGAAATTAAAAACGTACTGAATTCGAACTCATTTTTGTGTTTTTGGGGGGGCATAAAAAAAAGTCAAGGTCTCAGATTATAATGAAGAAAAAACATTTTATTCATTAGAAGAATACAATTCTTGAAAACCTTAAGTAGTTTTAAGTATATTTCAGCATGTATTTAAGTTTTTTTTTTAAACAAAAGCATTTTTTTAAACATTAGGTTAAAATTTACATTAATAATTTTTATGCCAAATTAAAGTCATGCAGAAAAAAAATGCAGATAATTTGACCTTTTTTGTGACAAGGTAAGGTTGGGTAAGGTTTATGATATTTATTTATACATACATAAATAAATAATTTCATATATTTGTCAAATACCTTGAAAAATAGGGTTAGGGTTAGCATATTTAGTTATGTCTTTGAGGTGTAATGAAAATTTGCCATTACAGATCATTTTTACTTAGACCACATGACATTTTTAGAGTCATCAAATAAAACCATGAATACAAAATATGTATTGTAAACTAAATTTTATCTCAGACACTCCTATTTGTTGTTTTTTTAACTTTAATCAGCTTTCTGACCATGGTTTTGGTCTAAACAATTTCCCTATTGCTCCAGATTATTATATTTGCATGTCTATTGCCACTGAATCTCTCTTAAGTTGTGTTTTCCTATTGTTGCTTTTACTGTATTTGTATCCCGTTTACTGTTGATTGCTCATCACACAGTCGTTAGCGCATCATTAATGTGCGTCTCTCTCCCCTGCCGTTCCAGGAGCCGGTGCGTCTGCAGCCGTTCCACGTCCTGCAGTGTCACAGCCGACAGGACAGTCCAGACGACTTCAGCACGCAGCTTTGGGCCTGTGCGTTTGAGCCCACGCAGGAATGCAGTGGTGGTGAGCAAGGTCAAGTCATTCAATGAAATGAAGTCAGCTGTGCTGCTGTATGCTTCAATGTATTATTGATCTGATACGTCTGCCATTGCTTTTAATCTGTTAGATATCAGAGATGTGTCTCGGACAGTTGCCACTTGTGGAGGGGAAACTTTGTGTGTGATTGACTGTGAGTCAGGGCATGTGCTGAAGAAATACAAGGTTCCTGGTGAGGTGAGTGCAAAGAAGTTCTGTACAATACCGCCTCTTTCCACTAGGTGGCTGTGGTGTTGGCCAATCAGTTTTCTGTTTCACATAAATGAGACATGGAAGACACTGGCTATTCAGACAGTCATATCTCAGTTCACAGTATGTGCATGTGCACAGTATGCAAATATTCCATATGCATTGAATAACTGAGTTTAGTTTAGTATTCAACAGTGCAGACTTTAAGAAATATTTTTTCCCACAATGCAACACACACAACTTGATGGTCCATTGGTAATGTATATACTAGGGATTTTTTTATAACCAATACTGATTATTTGAATGCTTATTTAATATTTGACTTTTTTGTTCAATTTCATATCACAACCAAAAAAAAAAAGCACAACAATAATGATAAAATGAACAACAGGCTAAATAAATATAATGTTTTCAAGGGAGTTTCAGCTTTTATCAGCTTTACATAATTGTTAATATTCAGTTTAAACTACAGTTTACAGTTAGGCTAAGGAATAAAGGATTAAAGGACTAGTTCACTGGAATACATTTTAAGGAAAGCAACAATCAAAACAGTAAATATTAAATCAATTGTATTTGAGTATTAAGAATGGCATGTTAACAGAATTATTAATGCTATATAATATTATAAATGGCAGTTTTGCATGCAATTCTTGAAATGTTTATTGATGGATCCCATATTACCAAATCAATATCTGATAAAGGATCCTTAAAAATGCTTAAATATATCGGAGGGAAAATGTTGGTAAAACTAATCTCTCAAGCATACTGGAAGTTATTAAGTTATTAGTGAAATTTATGCTGACTGATCCCATATACTTTTTTTTAAATACACAGTGTATATAGTACTGTATTCCATTGTGAACATTTCCATTTTCTTTGGTTTGATGTCACAGAATCCAACCTAGCCTGTCTGCATCCAATGCCTGTAAATTCAGTGTTGCATTCCCTGTTGTCTTGCAGGAGTTCTTCTCTCTAGCATGGTCCACGGTGCTGATGTCCAGGACAGGAGGCTCTTCGCGACCCTGTAATATCCTGGCTGCTGGGGGAAAGAGGGGTCTTGTAAAGCTCATCCATCCCCGAGTCAACCTGGCGTTCGGAGAGTTTCGCGCCAGTCGTCGTGCCATTTCCATTATGCGCTTCAGTCCACGCAACGCTAGCTTTCTCTTCAGTGAGTGAAACAAACTGTTAATACATTAGGGGCTTTCACCGGTGGAACGTTTTCATAGTTCCTATAACTATTGGCGGAAGTACCCACTTTTTGGCATGTTCGCACTGCAGGAACTGGGAATGATTTTAGTTATAGGAACGCCTTTTGGGGGAACTAAATTAGCTCTTACTTCAAATTAGGGTCTAACCAGCACTATAGGAACTACCAGTGATGTAAGTGTACGTTGACTGGCCGACGTATATCATACGAAACACCAGCACCTGCCATTTTTAAAAAAACATATAAACATAATTTACATATACCATAGCGGAAGGAGCAAACGACAGACACAGTGGGTGTGGCCTCCCTCCAATAAGGGAAAGAAGTGTCCAATTGGAAAAAGTGCCTCCCTCTTCATTCTGTGATGCGAGGTGGCGGAAGCTCTCTTCTGTAGCAGCTCAGTTTCCCGCAGCGTTAAAGGGGCAGGGCCCTCTCTCACACCCACTACAAGCGGAAACCTGGCGAAGGTCGGCAATTTAAGGATCGCCGAAGTCCAGGCACTTCACAACCTTAACGCTACGGAGTTGTTGACATTGTTGAATGATGTAGCTGTCGGCCGGCTTACGTCGCTTCAAAGTTCCGACTGGCGGTGCGAATGTAACCAGGAAAATGGCCCTAGGGGAACACATTGCTACCAATGGTCTACGATCAACTTAGGCTTACAGTGCTTTTGGGAAACCGCACCCCTGATGGCTAGTTCCTATAACTGAGTTTCTAACTACCTGGTGCAAAAGCCCCTATGAGACTAATTGAATAGACTGAATAACAACTTATTTGAGTTATATAGACTTATAAAATCACTTTGTTTCTATTTACAGCTGGAACGTATGAAAATAAGATCTTTTTGTGGGACATTGGTGGACTGGATCGTGATTACAACTTTAAAATCAGGTTATTTATTATTTATTTTCCTGTAATTTGTGTGCTGCATCAAAAGCATTTACATTTCATTTTTAAACTCTAGCACACTTGTCCATAACTGTTGTATTTCTTCGATTACCCACAGTAAGCTGCTGGTCCTGGAGACGTGCTCCACTCCTCTGCATGTCTCTCTGCTCCCGGCGTCTCCAGACACACACCTTCTCTCGGCCTGTGATGACGGGCTGTACGTGTTTGACATCCAGCTCAGTAAAAACACACAGAAGAGGTTTGAGTTTTCAATCAGTTCAGATATTATCATCCCTCTGCTGATTAATCTGTGTGGCAAAGAAATAAAGTTTCTTTATTGAAATTCACTTTGCTTTTTTTCCAGAAATGAGGAGATGGAGGTTGTGTTTCCAATCTACAAGAAAAACGACAAGAAAAACACCTACCGGACTATTGACGGACTGAGTTTCCTCTCAGATGATATAGTGGGTGAGTAAATAATAAGAAAAGTACAGGACTAGTTGACCAAAGAATACATTTAATATATAATGTATATTTTAGGTGGATTATTATTGATGAATACTTAATACTTGGTATATAATGATATTATATACCATATTATATATACAATCATATTTAAATGATTAATAATTGTTATTACTGATGTTGTTGTTGTTGTTACTATTATTCACTAAATATATAATTTTAAACATATTTGTAAAAATAATTTCAAGGTCGTCATTTTTTTTCTGGACATTTTGTACCTGTACATTTTCCATTTACAATTGTGCCTAGTATAAGGCTAGGCATATTATCTTTGAAAGTGACTCTTAAAGGGATAGTTCACCCAAAAATGAAAATTCTGTCATTAATTACTCACCCTAACCCTCAAGACTTTCGTTCATCTTCGAAACTCAAAGATATTTTGATGAAATCTGAGAGCTTTCTGTCCCTCCATTGACAGTTACACAACTACCACCTTGATGCTTCAAAATAAAGAGATCGTAAAACTAATCCATATGAATTGAATGGTTTAGTCCAAATTTTCTAAAGAGACTCGGATAACTTTATATTATGAACAGATTGAATTTAGGCTTTTAGTTCCAAAAATAAATGAAAGACTTACAGGTTTGGAACGACATGAGAGTGAGTAATTAATGACAATTTTTAAATCACTGGATTAATGTGGATTTTTTTACAATCTCATTATAAGCATTTTGAATTTTCATTTTTGGGTGAACTATTCCTTTAAAATGTTTTGTGGCCTTTATATTGAAGGCAGTAATGATGGTTGTCATTTCTCCTCCCAGCGTCCAAGAGCCACATGCAGGGCTCTATCTATCTGTGGAGCTGGAGAGCTACACGGGCATCTTGGAATGGCAGAAAGAAAGAGGTGGCAGCTGTTGTTCTGGCAGAGCTGCAGTGGTCCAGCACTGAGATCCCATACCTGTCTCTAGGCACCTGTCCAGGTATTCATGTTCTGTCTATATAAATGTCATATGGTCAAACATAGGGACACAAAAAAAGTCAGTATAAATATGCAGAATCTGTCTGGGCAGTGCTCAATAATAATGTACCAATCACGGGTGAGATTTGTATGCATATATTCAGAAAATCTGAAGGGAAAACTGATGTGTGATTGTTTTTGCTTGTAGGTTATGGTTATGTGGTGTGTGGGGATGATCAAGGCAGACTATGGATGTAC
The DNA here is from genome assembly GCA_029874215.1 of Squalius alburnoides. NCBI lineage: Eukaryota > Metazoa > Chordata > Actinopteri > Cypriniformes > Leuciscidae > Squalius > Squalius alburnoides. Next base: position 5,668 of record JAPMNS010791919.1, read on the forward strand.
CATATCACAAACACCATGATGGAAAACTTCAAGAGTGGAAAAACGATTTCAGCCACTGAAGTAAGTTAACCATTGCTGGGTGAGCGATACGGTATGGATTTAATGATAATATTTAAGGCATGCACTGAAAAAAATGGTGAACTATAAATAAAAACGTCCTAATGAACTGGTTTTATTCAAGTCAAAAATATTATATAATATTGCTGAATCAACCTAAATGCATTATTTTATACCAACAAAATTCATTTTTATGGGTTAAATCAAGTAAGTAATAGCCACCACTTTTTGGTGTTTTGTTTGTCAAGTTCTCTCTCAATAAAATCTCTCAAAGTAATTCTGTTAGCTGCAGTATAGACACACTAAATCCTTTAAAAAAGTGTCAACATGTCAACTGTAGAGGAGTGATTGTTGTCTATGGTTGTAAACAGAGCTCCTGGATCTCATTTCCCTCTTTTGCTTGTGTTATTTCAGGTGCTGGAGTGGCCGTCACCGGTTCGAGCTGGAATGGGTGCATTAGAGGGGCCTTCTATCAACAGCATTGCCATGGATCCTGATCTACATTACTTAGTTGCCCTTACTGACAAGAATATGGCTGTGGTTTGGAAGAGAGAGAATCACTGAGGAAAAAGAGATGTTCAGTTGCTGGCAGTATTTCTCCTTATTCTGAACTCGACTTGAATTGAGATCATGATTGTTTGAGGAGTGCGGGAGTTAAAAAGAAAATGAAGACTTCACCTGTTTTTAAGACTTGTTGTCTCAAAGAGACAGAGAAAGATTAATTTAGCCATCATGTAAATTGTTCCTTTTCCACTTTTACTAGTTTTAGTAGGTAGAAGGCAATTGTAATTGCAAACTCATTCATCATTTTTTCTTATTTTGGTCTTCAAAAAAAAAATATTAAAGGGGACCTATTATGACATTTTTCAAAGTCTTAATTTTGTTTTTTGGGTCTACTAGAATAGTTTTTCCCAGTCTGTATGAGCTGCACTTCTCAAAAGCAACGTAAGCCTAGGAAGATCATAGAACCATTGGCACCAATGGTCTCTACGATCAACTTAGCTCACGATGCTTTTGAGAAGTGCAGCTCTGTTTAGTTCCTGTCTCTGTGAAGTCCCTCCTTCCGAAAAGCACAGTGTGCTCTGATTGGTCGGCTGGACCAGTGTGTTGTGATTAGTCATTCACTTCGAGTGTGTTTCAGAAATGTCATGCCTGTGTTCGCTCCTGAAAGAAAACTCAAGACTGAAATGAGGCGTTTCAGGGAGTTCAGAAACTGTGTGCACTGATATAGAGAATAACTCCCTTTGAAGTGACTTTGAGCTTTGTATCTTTGCAGATCTTTTTCATGCGCAAATAGCAACATTGCACACTAAAGAAAGATAAAAATGTAAAAAAAGGTCCCCTTTAATTTCAGAGAAAAGATTGTCAGAAAATAATGACAAAACAGGACTTTTTATATTTTTTGTTTTAATGAATAAACTGGTGTCATACACCATTTTCTTATTTACACGACTCTCATTCATGCTTTACACTTCATGTTCATAGGACATGTTCACAATCTGACTAGCTAAACTGATGCAGAGACACACACGTTGCTGAAGCAGATTATTTGGTCTGGAACTGTAACATAAAAGTGACTGATTACTGCCTCTACAGCTCTCAATTGGGTGCGCTACATTTCCATATTTCACCATAGATATACAATAGAAAAATGTGAGGTGCTGTTGAGTTGTGTCTCTGCTCTCTTAGTACAATCATTAGTAGCCTATCTGCCTGCTCAAACCATATGCTAAATGTTTTATTTCCAATTCACTTTACATCTTAAAATAGTGCAAACACTGAAAAAATATTTATTGTAAGATTATGTAGAGATCTAGCCTGGTTAAAAGCAGACCATTCTCAGTAGTAACTGAGTTATCTGAATTTGCCAGAAGTTGTCTGGGTTTTCCCAGGCTAGTAGAGATCTATCTTTTCAAGTGGATGAATATTTTGGTTTGGGCAGAGGTTTTTTCAGAGGTTCTCTTATCATTTACTCTCTCACTCTACTCAACTCATGCTAGAGCTCACCATCCCTTTTTTGGCTGGAGTATCTCTAACTGGTTTATTGAAATGTGAACAAAAGCAGAATTAGACTTTGGAATGGTATTAGTACGGTATTTATTTACTTCACTTATTCCCTAGTGATTCAACTCAGCACTTAACATTATGTGAGGCAAATTGTTCAGGCAAAGTGATTTTTTTAGAAGTGCTATTTCTATGGTCCTGTGATATAGGTGTCTTCTTTTAAGTTCAGTTTGGAATATTGATTTTACTTAGGCCTATATTTTTTTTCTTATTTCTTCTTACTTCAACTAAAAGTGATGACTCACCTCCCAAAATTACTCACTTTAGTGTAACACAAAAGGAGATGTTAAACAGAATGACAGTGACTGACAGCCTGTCACTATTCACTTTCATTGAATCTCCAGCTCATGCATCATTGCATCTCGGATTCATTTCAATCCATACAATAAAAGTAAGTTGTGATTGAGATGAGCGTTCCACAGAAGGAATAAAACAGCACAGTTTAGATCACCATGGGGAGTAAGTAAAAGAAGAAATTGCTTTTATTGGGGGTGAACTAGGCTATCTCTTTAAGGAAAGCATGACACAATTTACCCCACTCTCGCTTAATGGGTGTTGGTCATCTAAAAATAAACTTAAATATACATATTTAAAGTACTCTTGCTAAATAAATGTCGCTTTCTCTTCAAAGCGAACTACACAATAAAATTGTGTGCACGAATATATGTGTGGTGTAGTCAATGGAACTGCGCGCTGCTGTGAGTGTCTGTCTCTTAGTTTGTCCTTGTGCTGCGCCATGACTCACTGGCTCTGTTGGCTTTCCGTTGCTGAGGTCGTGATGACCCAAAAGCCCCGCCTCCTCTGATCGCTGATTGGCTGATCACAAGTGTCTTCAGATAAACACCACAAGAGACGGCATTTTTCACATCTAGTGATGTGATGGTGCTAGAGACATGCAGCCTTTGTGCACACATACACTAGCTTTTCGGATGGCGAGGTAGAACGTTTTTAACTTACAGACAAGGGATTGTTTTTTTTTTTGTTATTTGGGTTATCAGAGTGTGAAAATGCGCGGACGCGTGACAGGCCAGGCCATGGAGCTGCTGGGCAGCGGCGCCACCAGGATCAGCGTGACCAGGTTCTTTCTATCCCCGTCAGCCAAAGCCTCCGCTCCGCAGTCGACCGGAGTAACGTTACACGGCATCGACAAAAGATTTCGATCTACATCGTCCATGTCCAGTTACTCTGAGCTGGCTCGGGAGCGGTCCAAAACCGTTACGTCTTTTTACAACCAGTCTGCCATCGACGCATCTGCCGAAAAGGTCAGTCACCATTTCCCGATGTTTTTGCATCAACTCCTGTCTCTTTAATCCGTCGATAATGGAGGTCGATACGCTTTGGTCTCCATCCATGATTTGGATGGCCTAATGAACCCACTTTTGACGGTTAATCGTGATGTCATTACACTGACCGAGATCTTCAACTAACGTTACGCTGCTTCTAGTTTTTTGAGACGTTATATAGACTCAAATTTTTAATTTCAGTGGCAAAATGGGTAAGGTAACATTTACTACCACATAAGATTGCTGTAGTCATCCGGTGAAATTCCATTTAGCTATTTAGCTGCTAATAATCTCTATCACACAGCCTACACTGCTTCCAGTAACCATAAAAAAGGAATGCCTTATCCCCAAAATAATTTAACTTAATAATTTAAATACATATAATTGCGTCAAACTTATCTTTCTGAGACATTTTTACAATTATCAGGTAGTGACAAGGTGATATTAGTGGATGTGTGAAGTCAGTTAACAATCAGAACGTGTTCACCTAGGGTACATTTTGTTTTTTGGGGGAAATGGTGATTAATAATAACATTATTTGTCAATGTTTAAACGTTTTACTTCACCCCCGGTAACGTTGTCCAATAATACCAAAAACTGTGTCTTGATTGCTGGCAAACATCTTGGGTGTCAGCAGTTAAACAGCCATGAGGTCTACACACACTCACAGGTCTCACACACCAAGGGCAGTAGGCTTCAAAAATCCCACAACCATTTGACAAGTCAATTTTATTTGTTCTTACACTTTAAAAAACATGCTAAGTCGCGCTGGATTGCACGGTATCCTTATGTAACCTGTCCTACTTTGAGCATCTCACTGGGACTGCGTTGGTGACTCAACAAAACCCAATGTGATTACTGTGCTCTGCCACTGCTCTTTTTGTACTAACAGGTTCATTATGTACATTTTAAGTTAATCAATTTAAAGCCAATTGAATAGTTTGCTCAGAAATGGAGATTCTATCATCATTTACTCACCCTCATGGAGCATTAAATGCATTTAACAACCATGTAGGACGAGGAAGACTCATCATGGCCATATTCCAGGATGATGATAAAGAATCATTGTCACCTGAATTGGCACCTCTGAATCCAGACCTTAAATTCATTGAGTCTTTGGGATGTGCTGGAGGACACTTATAGACTGCTGGACACATGTGCATGGCGTCACCGTTTTCACAAACTCGCATTTTCAGGCAACCAAAATACAGTTGTCGTGTAAATGAGCGGCCAAAACGCTCAAAGTTTTCCGTTTTTAGTTAAAAACTGTTGATTAAACGGCCTCTTAGTCACGATATCCTATAAAACTAAATAGATTTGGAGACTAAATTATACTTTTACAAAATGGACTGAAACCTTGAATCATAGACAGTTCAAATGAGTGAAAGAAAGACATCTAGTTATTCATTTAAGAGTCTCTCAGCACGTACATCATCAAATCAAGCACTGCTATATTTAAAGTATATGCTATTTTTAACAGCAATGTTCTCTTCACAGCCTTCTGTCAGACTGACACCAGCCACAATGCTATATGTAGGGAAGTCTCCTGATGGACAACATATCCTGGTAATTACACACTCCTGTCAACTGTCCTGCATTTATCCCAACCCACATTGGTGCTGGCCTTTGTCAGCACACAAACTTTATTTCATCATCATTGCATTGGAGATAACAAATCCTCTATATGTGTACTGTAGACTCCTAGATGATGCAGTGGTGGTATGTAAATATCATAGGATATGAGCATATTAATACACTATACTGTTAGTCTTGTTATTATCCTGTTAGTGTTGGAGAAAAGGCTTCAGCTTTTTATTCTGTATGTCATTTGATTCATTGCAGAGCAGTGCCAAGTATCTGCACAAAGAGCTGCCTGTCCGCATCGCACATCGCATTAAGGGCTTCCGCAGCCTGCCCTTCATTATCGGCTGCAACCCAACCATTCTCCAAGTGGTGAGTTCCCCTACGTCTCTGTAGCGTAGGTTTTCTTTGTTATCATTCATTCTGTTGTGAAGGCTAGGGTTACCGGCTCTCTTACAAGTTGGTTTGTTGGAGAAGCTCCACCCTTGGTACTCTCAGAGGGCATATTAGGTTATGAGGAGCTGGGGTTGGTTAACTTTGGCACAGTGATGGAGAACTGAACTATCCATGTTTGCTTCAATGTCAGTGTTGATCAAAAGCCCTAGTGTTCTGCAGTGACGTCTTGCTGCCTGCTTGTGTCCCTCAAACAGAGTTCTGGTATTGATTTGGGATGGATGGAAAGTGCTTTATCGATATATGCAGTGGGTTTATTCAGTGCATTAAGTTTGGAGAAATCCATCAGACCATGCAACTTTCCTCAGAGAAATCCACTTACCCTACCTTTCAAAAGTGTGATATCAGCAAGATTTTTATATGATTTACTACTTTTATTTATGCAAAAATGCGTTAAATTGATCAAAAGTGACAGTAAATGCATTTATAATGTTGCAAAATATTTCTGTTTTAAATAAATGCTGTTCTTTTGACAAATTTGAATATTAAAAAGAAGTAGAGGTCGATCGGTTTTGCTGATTAATCTGCACCAATAACCATATTATGAAGAAACATTAGCAAATCAGAAACGCGTCTGATTTCTGTTCTTTTATAATCGTCACTGTAATAAGAATTTTGTTATTTTGATTAGATAATCAAGTCTTCTAATAAGAAGCAAATAAAGCGAGAGTATGCATATAATATACACGTGTCTAATTTCAATGCTATGGCCTTTGCCCTTTGTGTAGATATTTAAAGATGGCCGTCTTTAAGCATGACGTTTTGGATTTATATGAAATGGTAACACTTTACAAAAGTCCATTTGTAAAATTAACTAAGGTTAATAAAAGGATTAATTTGTTAATTTCAACATTTACTAATACATTTGCATTTTAAAGTTGTATCTCTTAACATTAGTTAATGCACAAGGAACTAACATGAATGATCAAGGAATAATTTGAAAACAGTTTATTGTAAATTGTAATAATATTTCACAATAATGACTGTTTTGACTGTTTTTGATCAAATAAATGCAGCCTTGGGAAAGATTTCTTTCAATAGCATTAAAAAAAATAATCGTAGCGACCCCAAAGGTTTTGAATGGTAGTGTATCTTTTAGCACTCTTTCACTAAATAATTTTATTTTGACGGGTATTTGATAACATGTTCTGAAACCATGTTAATTAATGTCTTCATGTGGTTTACTTCTGTGGTTCTGTTCTTCATGTTGACTGTAAACTGGGCTTACCGATTGAATGGTTAGACACCCGTTCATGTTTTGTTTATAGTACAAACTCCAAATAAAATCATGTTTTATTTGTGCACTGGATTATGCCAACATTTGACTACAGTGGGTGCCACTACCACTAGTGATAAGGCTTCTGTTTCGCTTTTTACTAATTTAATTATGATATTATTTATTACAATATTATTATTTTTGCTTCAATGACAGCAGAACTCAAGTTGCACAAACTCGACAAGTTTTTTATTAATCCAGAATCATTTTCCAGAATATTTTCAGGTTTGATTTAGATTTCTGTGTGGACTTTTGGACACCACTATATGTCATGTCCTGGTCTGTGAGCTGTTCCTCTCTTCAAGACAAAAACATAAATAACAAAAAGGACCATCACAGTCAATCCTCATTTTCATGGTCTAGTTACAAACAAAACAAAGACAATCGGCAAGTAATAAGCCGAAAGAGGATCCACGTCCCTCCCCTTTCTCCTCCTTGTTTACTTCCTTCTGCGAGTCGTCGTCCTCCTTCTGTGAACTTTAACCCACATCTGCCTGAAGAGAGTCTCATCTACAGCTTGTTTTCACCTAGGGTTTAGTATCGTTTGAATTTTAATCATTCTGATTCTGCTTATCGATTCCTAATTTTGATTCAAAGAAGGTTAAAAAAAGAAACCTTGGAAATCATTCACATTTATTCTAAGTCAAAACATTTCATTGTAGCTGAATGCTACGAACAAAAATCAACAGGCTAAAAGAACACTTACACAAGGAACTTTTTTTCTATGGTTTAAAAATACAATTAGCACAAATAAATACTACTGAACAAAGATATGATAAAGAAGAGAAGAAGCTTTTTGCGATTTTCAGGTAATTAGGTATCGAATCCCCGGTTTTTGGTTCTAAAATGGAACCGGTTCTCGATACCCAACGCTAGAACTCACCAGTTCAGTTCAGAACAATTCAATCAGCAGTCTTTAAACTTAAATACTGCTTTTGTTATCATTGAGATACTGTTATAGTTCTTATTAATATTTTGAATTGGTGTTTATTTAATATTTTGAATGAGTTGAACTTGTACATCGTTAAACTAAATTAAAATTAGAAATGTTGCATTGGCAACTAGCTGAAATAAATTAGGTTTAAGATTACTTAAAAAAATTGTTTAAATAAAACAACTTTTAAAAAAAATTTTTTTTTTATGGTTTTAGTTTTAGTTTCAGATAACTATAATATGCCTGACTGAGTAAATTATTTACATTACATTTTAAATTGACTTTTTTCTTTTTTAATGTAACTACAATTTAAACCATTTTAAATTGTTATAAAATTCCTGTTTTTTCTGGGGGGTTTTTTGTTTGTTTTTTGTTTTAAACTAACATCTTGCATATTTGTTAGGTAAGCATAAAATACATTGTTCAAAAACATTACAAAATCTTACCAAACCCAATCTTTTGAAAAGTAGTGGATGCCATTTTCGATAATCAAATAGATTTACCTCTATCGTTTTACTAGGAAACAGGAAAAAATACTGATTAAGAAATTATTTCATAGGCTATAATCGTGACATACAAACCATTAAAAGTGAAAACTGCCAAAAGTCAGTTGTCTTCTCTGTAGGGGTGTAACAATATCGTGTCACAAAATATTACAATACAAAAATGCAACAATATGTATCATAGGAAGTTTTCAGAGTTTTAGTGTCAGTACTACATTAAACTACTATAATGCTGAATATAATTTATAATAATCCAATGGGGGAATATGTGCGGGTCCTGATAATGCCAAATGTCTTATGTTACCAGTAAAAAGTGGCCTACATTATTTTAAATGTATCTAATCAGTGAATGAGTGCAAGCATATTTGTCTGAAATAATTCTGTATTTTCAGATTCAGAATTTTTATTTTTATTCTGGTGTCACCACTGTCCCGTGCATTGCGTTACCAGCACCAAGTCCAAGCCTATTCATTTACACCCATAACGTAAAATCAGATTTAGGATTTTAATCAATAGTACATTTTTTGTTGACTTTTCATCATATGTCTTGGGAGTATCGCAATAATATCGTATTGTGATATGTATCAAATCGTGACATGAGGGTATTGTTACACCCCTACTTCTCCGTTAAGATTATTCAGGAGCTTTAGCACATTTATGCGTTTTCCAATCACTCCTCCTGTCTTCTTATTGACATTTGTTCCTCGAATCCATAGAAGAATGTAAGCCATGTGCTCGTGGTGGGTTGGTGAGGGGCCAGGAATGGGGTTCAGGGAAGGATGAAGCACACAGGCCTCTGGGAACACCAGCTCCAGGAACCGTACCACTGCACATTTGTTACCCATATATTGTACTCATCCATTTTCTCTCTCTCTCTCTCTCTCTCT